>JAQQSU010008954.1:0-12811 GCA_028627135.1 Pseudochirops cupreus
ATATATATATATATATATAATTATTGTTATTATTATTAACTACATCCAACAGGGAATTAAGATACACAGTCTTTGTGGTAGGGAGATCCATCCTGCCCTACCAGAAAGTCAGAGGGGCGAGGGGGAGGACATAGGAGAGAGCAGATTGTGGGAGGGATTATACAGTGGGATGGCTGTTTTGAGGTGTTGGGTAGGAGAAAGATGGGGAGAAAATTTGTAACTCAAAATCTCATGGAAATGAATGATGTAAACAAGAAAATAAATTAATTAAAAAATAGTCTTTTAACTATAATTTTTTTTTTTGTTTAGACCAGTAGTTTCCAAATTATATACTTTGGAAACCTGAGGGCCTGCAGTTAGTACACTCTAGAGATCCACATGTTGCACATGAAGGTTTGATCTCTTGTGTTTTCTCATTTGTATTATAGCTAATATAATTTGTGTGTCTGTGTGGTAGGGAGGGTCTATACAATTTTTTTATTTTAATTTTTTTAAAAACAATTTTGGAGGGGAGAAGGCAAGGCAATTGGGGTTAAGTGACTTGCCCAAGGTCACACAGCTGATAATTGTGTTGTGTGTCTTAATGCCGGATTTGGACTCAAGTCCTCCTGACTGCAGGGTTGGTGCTCTATTCACTGTGCTTCCAAGCTGCCCCTACAATTAAAAAAAATATTTTCCGCCAGTTACATGTAAAAACTATTTTTAACATT
This sequence comes from Pseudochirops cupreus, assembly GCA_028627135.1. Taxonomy (NCBI): domain Eukaryota; kingdom Metazoa; phylum Chordata; class Mammalia; order Diprotodontia; family Pseudocheiridae; genus Pseudochirops; species Pseudochirops cupreus. The sequence goes on from JAQQSU010008954.1 coordinate 711, forward strand.
TATTTATAAAACTTTGAGTTCCAAATTCTCTCCATTGCTCCCTCCCTTAACAGAGGCAAATAGTTCATTATAGGTTATACATGTATAGTAATGCAAAACATATCCACAGTAGTCTTGATGTTGTGAAAGAAAACATGAGATTAGAAAAAAATCTCAAGAAAAATAAAGCAAGCAAAAAATATGCTTCAGTCTGTATTCAGACACCACCAGTTCTTTCTCTGGGATGGATAGCATTTTTCATCATAAGTCTTTCAGAGTTGGCTTGGATTGTTGTATTTCTGATAATACTAAGTCATTCGTAGCCAATCATTTTACAGTATTGCTGTTACTCTGTACATGGTACATTTCACTTTGTATTAGTTCATGTAAGTCTTTCCAGGTTTTTCCCAAAGCATCCTTTTCATCATTTCTTACAGAATATTAGTCCATCATAATCACATGTTATAATTTGGGTATGAAATTCTGTCTTACCCTACAGGAAAGTAGGGGGAAAGGGGATTACAGAAAGCAATATGATCTAAGGAGAGGTGTTTACTACTCTCCTGGTTTGTGCTTTGGTCTGTGAAAACAATCAGCACTCTTTTCTGCCCTGGGACTGTGAGGAAGGGTCCTCCCCCACTGTGGTCTCAAGCTCTGCTGTGCTAGTGCTCCTCCTTACCCTGGGACTGCCACCTAGCACTGTGAACTGAAACTGAATAAAGGCAAAGCAGCAGTCATGCCTCTCAGTACTAGCAAAAAGACCCCTGTAATCTCTTTCTGGCCAGTTGTTTGGTTGTCTTACTGTCTGTGGGTTGAGATGTCCAGAAACAGTAGCTATGGCTGCTGATTCAGTCACTCCCAAGGTCTGCTACTGGTTTGCTGTGGCCAGGGCTGTGTTGGTCTGGTCTCTACTGGGCTGTACTCCTCTCTCAGCCTGATGCAATCGAGCCTTCCTGCAGGTCTTCCAACTTGCCTTGGGCTGGAAATTTGTTTCTCTTTTTGTGGATTCTGCTGCTCTAGAATTTGTTTAGTCATTTTTTAAAGGTATTTAGAAGCGTTTGGGGGAGATCTCAGGCAGATCCCTGTGTTTAATCTGCCATCTTGGACCAGTCTCCTAAACTTTTTCATATTAAAAAGGTATCACTTGTTTTCTTTGCACTTAAAACATTGTACCTTGTATTGTACTTGTCTTATCCCATCCCTATTAGATAGTCTGCTTCTCAGTGGCAGTGACCACCTTTGCATTTCTAACACTTAGCATAGTGCTTTGCTCATAATAAGAACCTAAATAATTGTTGCATATTTGAATGCTGAATATTTGAATTTGTTCAGCACTTGAATATTGAATAAATTCTATTTATTTGTTTTTTATCTTATGTTGTTTTCAAGATTGAAAGTTCCTTTAGGGAAGGAATGAGGTCTGTCGTATCTTTGTAGCTCCAATGATTAGGGAATACATAGTAGGCAGATGATAATTACTGATTCAGTAGAGCTCAACTTCAACTTAAATTATTATACAAATATAAAAAATTATTATAAAAATTACTATAAAAATATCTTAGAACATTGTTCTAAGCATTTAAGGTGATACAAAAATTAAGACATGGTTCCTGCTTTTATGACATTCACAATCTTAGGAGGATTTGGAACTTAAATAATCAAATTGAATCTGCGATCTAATAGATCTAGTTTTCCTTCTGATTGTACAGTTTTCATTTCTTCCGTGCCTGTCTTTGAAGACCTCCAATAAGGGGACACCCATTGTCTTTTAAGGTAGTCCATTTCCCTTTGGATGGTTTTAACTGTGAGGAACTTTTTCTTAAAATCAACCCTAAATTTGCCTGTTAGCATCTTCAGGAAACTGTTTCTAGTTCTTTCCTCTTAGTCTAAACTGAATGAGTGTAATCCCACTTCTGCATAATACTTTTAAAATACTCAAAGACAGTTATTGTCTCCTGAGTCTTGTCTTTTCTTGGGTAAATATCCCTAGTTGCTTCAGTTAATCCTCATGTGTAGTATACTCAAAGCCCTTCACTATTTTGATTTTTGATCTCTGCATAATTTCCAACTTATTTATGTCACGATTTTATTGTGATGCCCGAAACTGAGAGCTCCACTTTTATTCTTGTTGGCACATCCTTAGTCCTTAGAAACTCTGCTTCTTAGTCCATTACAGGATTTTATTTTCTTTTTTGTTTGCCATATCACACTGTTGGCTTACAAAGAGCTTTCAATCTACTAAAAAATCAGAGTCTTCTTCAGATAAATATACCTCCTGCACTTCTCACCTGTTATGTTTGTTTGGTTTTTTGGGGGCATGGGGAAGGCAAGGCAGTTGGGGTTAAGTGACTTGCCTAAGGTTACACAACTAGTAAGTGTGTCAAGTGTCTGAGATCATATTTGAACTCAGGTCCTCCTAACTCCAGGGCCTGTGCTTTATCCACTGTACCACGTAGCCGCCCCTGATGGTTTTTTTTTTAACCCAAGCATAAGACTTTTCATTTATTCTTACTAGATTTCATCTTATTAATTTAACCCTATTGCATAGAACTGTTAAATCTTTTTGGATCCTGACACTGTCATCTTATGTTATTGCTATCAGTATATTACATGATAAGTGACATTTGAGAACTCCAAAAGTAAGTGCTATCTATGTAAGGTTCAAGAGGAAGATTGTTATTGATTGGTAGAATCAGGTGAGACTTCTTACAGAAAACTGCATTTGAATATGCTTTTTAATGATAAATAAGATTTCAGTAGGTGGAGAAGAAGGAAAGCATAAGTAACAGCATGAACACAGTCCTAAAAGTCAGAGAATACAGTTCATGTTTGAGACTAGTGAATAGCCTCGTTTGGCTGGAATGTAGCATTTGTAAATTTATGAGAAGTCATTAAAGAGAGAGAGAAATAACAAAGAAACATTTATTTTATTTCTCTACATGAACTTTAAAGGATAGTTTGAAATATAGTAAGGGGAATTGGGGGCATGGGAGAAGGATACAGAAAGTAAGAATCTGAGATACTTTTTTTTAATATAGTGGGAAGCTAGTGGTCCCCTCTCTAGAAAAGTGGCATAATCAAGGTGACATTAACAGTGATAATGGGTCTTGACCAGAGATGAGCACAGTGAGAAGGAAGTTGCAGTAGTCTAAACAGGAAATGGTAAGTTGTACCTTAAAGCAATGTCTGTAGGGATCCTTGACCAGAGATAATAAATATGGTAAATGATTTAGGCTTCAGTCCTTTCACTACATTACTTTTCTTAAATTTTTGTATCTGCTTTGACTAGATCATTCCATGAATTACTATTAAGCTTGAGTTTCTTAGGAATAATGCTCATATTAGTAGTGGAATTACTTAGTCATAAACTATTAGACAATTTCTGTGAGACAGGGTAAAAATTTGTGTTTCTTTACAGATAATAGCAGCTGTGATTTCCCTCTGATGCTTTTTTAAATACCACCTGTTCTTTAATGAACAGGCATTTCTCTTAAGCATTTTAAGTGAAATACTACCATCTAGTGATGAAAATAAAAAACTTCGCCACTTGTCAATTTCCTAGGTAGTAAACATAGTGCAAAATAAAGCTCTTAATGTATTACCATTCCATTCTTTCAAGAATTTTCTATTTTTTTGATAGAAAAATGAAAAAAAAATTAAACTAAAAGCTGATTTCATTTAGGAGACAAATTAGTTTTTAAAATTTTTATTAAAAAATCGTAATGCATTTTGTTAATGCCTTTTGTCTTTTATATTATAGTCATTTCCCACTTCTGTCCTATAGAGTGAATCCTCCTTGTTACAAGGAAAAAATTTAAGCAAAGCCATTTTATAGAGAAGCATGTTATTCTTTTTTAAAATAATATTTTCTTTTCCCATTTGCATATAAAAACATTTTTTTTCCTCCTAAGCTGCCACTAGTATGTTCTTCATTTTCTGTAACAGTTAGATGAACTCCATTAACTTTAGAAAAGGGATGTATCTGAGGAACGGTTGTTTAAAAAAAAGAATTTCCCTAAAAGGGAGGTATATTTTCCCTTTGTACACATAGGGTACCTTGGAAGAGTAGGTTCTAAAAAAGTATAATGGAAATGAGCCATATGTGTAGAGAACATGTGTGACAAAGTGATATCTCCTGACTCCTGGCTTGGGAAGGTCTTTTTTTACTTTGCGGAGCCCTCCTGAAGTTCCCTTTGGGTATACTTTTTAGCTAGGCCCCAAGTGTTGATTCTTTCCTGCAGCCTGTAGCCAATCCTTTTTTTCTTTAAGGATCATTTTCCATGACATTACGTCTCTCTTTGGGTAAAAAGATTTTCACATCCTTCTGCAGGTGCTCACTGTAGATGCTGACACTGTGCCAGGAAGACCTCTTACCTAGAGAATTCTGTCTTTGAATGTTCATTCACCCAAGATCTGGGAAAAACAAACACAGAAGTAGACATGCTCATGGATGGATGGAGGCTGGATGGATGAATTCAGCTTGCTGCTACTTACTTGCCTAGTAGCTGATGGCAGTTCTTGCCTTACATGCAGCTAGGAAGGGAAAGACTGAGACTGGTCAGTTCTTTTTGTACGTTAGCATAAAATGTGAGACTATGTATGTGAGACTCTACTTTTTGAGTCATCAGCCAGTTAGAAGACATTTTTTCATCACATTGTACTGGCCTCCTGATATGAATATGCTCCCCTCAAGTATCTACTTAGTTATTTGGGTTGAAAACCAAGTAGGGAAATATCTGTGCATGCTCTAGAGATGGGGAGTAGGCCAGCTGTATGGGTCCATGCTTTGACTGAGGTATCTTTAGTTTGTCCACCATGACATAAAAAAATTAAGTTTGAATATCATGTTTTACTAATCTTGCCAAATTCATTTCAGGTCTTTTTAATCTCTTGAGAAACCTTAAAAAAGTTAATTAAGTTCTTTCATTTTAGATTCTTTAAAAATAGTAATTCAAGAAGCAAATTGCAGATTGTGAGAAGATGGCAGCATGCAAGGATATAGAGGACCTCAGATCCTCTGCAAATGCTTGAAAAGGCTTTTAAATACATGATTTTAAACAGAAATAAGAGTCATTTGTGGATTCTTCCACATAACCCAGTGATGCACAAAAGACCTCCGGAATCCTGTGGAGATTGTGAAATAGGCAAGCCAGACTAAGAGGAAAGTGGAATCTAAAAGGAGCCACAGGGAGTACTGGGCAGGGTCATCTCAGTATCATTGACTCATGCCTATTGGCAGGAGAAAGACGCTAGACCTAGGACCAGCCTGGGATGTACTAAAGTCCGTTGTGTCAGGTGGGGAACTCCAGATGAGTCTGTTCATTGCTAGCAGCCCCAGCTAAATGATGGAAGAAAGACTCAAGCCTGGGGCCAAAGTGACCTGTGGCAAGAGGAGCCCCCAGGTAGAGCCCATTACTGAAGAATTCCTAGAGTTCACTAAATTTTGAGTAAATCTGTATTAGTTTTGATTAACATGAGGGAGGTCCAATCAAAGATAACACGTGGATCCTGAATAGGGAGGTTCGATGAATTCATAAATTCTGGCTTTTAAAATTATTGTCTAAGTGATCTTGTACAAATAATTAAACCCCCATGGGCCTGAGTTTCTGCATCTTTAAAATAAGTAGATTGGGGGTAACTAGGTGGAGCATTGAGTAGTGCACCAGCCCTGGAGTCAGGAGCACCTGAGTTCAAATGTGACCTCAGACACTTAACATTTACTAGCTGTGTGACCTTGGGCAAGTCACTTAACTCTGCTTCCCCCCTCCAAAAAAAGACAAAAAAAAATAAGTAGATTAGATATCACAATATCTAAATTCCCTGCAAGCTCAATATTCTGTGATCTTATGAAATGTGTAGTGAAATGAATGCTTAATGTTCATCCCTCTCCTTTGAGATATGTATACATATATGCACACACACACACACACACACACATATATACCCACATATATATACTCACACATGTGTATATATGTGTGTGTATGTATGTTTGTGGATATATATATATGCATATATATATATGTATATCTATATGAAATAGAAAACAAGGACGAACTGAAGAAGTAAAAAAATAGAAAGTTACTAAACATCCCTTTATAAAATATGATCACATAGACAGGCCTGCCTAGGTTCATTTAGTGACATTTTGTTTCTTAATCTTCTACTTCTCCAAATAATTAAAGTTATAAGTATGCTTTACTGCATATGTAAACATAATTTTCTTAAATCATTAATACTTGAAGAAAATATATTATTACTTTTAGAGAAAATTTTTCTATGTTTTGCCTTCACAGAAATGCATGAACAAGATCTGTGGACTTGTAGATTTGAATTTTACCTGTTTCTTGCAAGAATTTAATTGTAATATATTTGAGTCATTGTAAAGATGTCATCGTAGTAAAAATAGTAAACTTTAAGTGATAGACCATTAATTTTGAGGAAAATTTGATGTGATAAGTGTTTAGTAAAACAGTAGTAGAATGGTAGTATGTTGAATGGATAGAAAGCTGGCTTTAGGAACCATGATGGCCTGTGTTCAAGTTCTCGTAGCCTCTGGTATATATTATCTTACTGATGTTGTCCAGTTGTCCCAGTTGTGTCTGACTCTTTGTGACTCCATCTGGGATTTTCTTGGCAGAGATATCAGAGTGGTTTGCTATTTCCTTCTCCAGCTCATTTTACAGATGAAGAAACTGAGGCAAACAGGATTAAGTGACTTGCCCAGATCACATAGCTAGTAAGCATCTAAGGCTGGATTTGAATTCAGGAAGATGAGCCTTCCTGACTCCAGGCTTGGCACTGTATCCTCTGAGCCATCTATCTGGTTGACTGCTAATCGTCTACTCTTCTAGAGGCGGGGTAAAATTGAAAGTGCCCCCACCACTGAAAGGATTGGTCTGGGATATATTATCATTTAGGAGAGCCAGGTTGTTGTGAGTTTCAAAAGGTGAAAGGAACAAAGTAAGTTTTATGAAATGAGAGGAGATTTAAAATCATATAATAGGTTTTCCAGGGGGCACAGTAGAAGGACCAGGAAGATCTGGGGTGGGACAGTAGGGATGCAGGGATGAGATTGATGGGAATGTGTCTGTGAATGACTAGAGTTGGGGCAGAGGGTTTGATTTTTGGTAGTCAGTGGGTTCAGTATTTTCAGAATGGGGAAAGAGGCTAGGCCAGATAATCATCTAATAACCAATTAACAGTCAAATAGCCATGAGGTCTTCTGATGAAGGCAGGTAAATAGGAGGGTAAGACTTTGGTATAGACTAATTTATCTGACCCATTACTTTGCCCATCTGGAAGCATTTTCTGTACAAGGCAAGAGTAAAAGGTTGTGTGCTCCTTTTCCTGAAATTATTATTCCTCAGGCCCAATTCTTGGCAAGACTTTGGTATTGTGGCCCTTGGGGCATCTGGAAGCCTAGAAAGAAGGTGAGATGTGATGCATGTAAGGCTAATCAAAAACATAGCAAGGAGACTGGAGTTGATGTTACTGTTTTGGAAGTTATAGTATGACTTTTGGATGCCTACTATTTTGAACAATGTGCCATTCATTTGAATTCAACCCTTGAGTGCTTTTTGATCCCCAAACCAGTGTTCTTTCTGCTGTTAACTGTATTACTTGGAATTCATTTTAATGCTTAGAATAATGAACATGCCAGCTTTATCCAGTGATGTAAATTTGGAAAGCATAGGTAACATCAAATACACAAAGGATTTTTATGCACTAGAATATTGGTCAAATATTAGTAAGATGAGTATAGTAGAGATAAAAGTAAAGTTTAAAAAAACTCAAATAACTCCACAAATCCAAAATGGGATAGGTTTTGGACAGTTAATCTGAAAACATATCCGGGAAAACCGTATTTCACCACATAATCGACACACACTGTTTTTTTCACTCCAAAAATTGGTGTATAACCTTTCATTGCATAATCATTGCATAGTATAATTCTGTTTATCGCAGCTTAAAAGGTAAACAGAGCAGCAGTGTATTCACCAGTGGCATATGGCTATGCATTTATCTCTCCAGCATTGTGAGGTACAAGCCTAGAATTCTCAGTGTATGTGCATTGTTAGTATTCATTTTTTTTTTTTGGCCTTTTTGGAGGGGGAAGGCAGGGCAATTGGGGTTAAGTGACTTGCCCAAGGTCACACAGCTAGTAAGTGTGATCATGTGTCTGAGGTCAGATTTGAACTCAGGTCTTCCTGACTCCAGGGCTGTTGCTGTATTCCCTGCACCACCCAGCCGCCCCATTAGTGTTCAATTTTAATGTATATTCATGAGTATTCTGTGCCTCCTAATCTTGAACCAATGACAGTTTAGTAATAAATTATTTTCAAGTAATACTGACACATTTTTAAAAAGCTTCATATAATGATTGCATCCCACTTTTTTGCAAAAAAAATTGGCATAAGATCTGCAACGATTATGTGGTGAAATGCAGTATTAGTGTTTTGCTAGTACAATGTAATTCAGCAGTGTAATAAGGAAGTTCAGAAAGTTAATGCCATCCAGAATGATAGAGGATAATCAGTCATTGCCATATGAGGATTAGTTGAAGAAACTGGGATGTTTAATCTGTGGAAGACTCAGCTGGGGACATGATAGCTGTGCACAAATATTTGAAGGGCTGTCATATGAATAATGGATTAGATATGTTTAGCTTGACTTAATAAGTAGAACTAGAAGCAGTTGATAGAAGTTGCAAAGAAGCAAATATAGGTTTGATATTAGGAAATATTTTCTAAAAGTCAAAGAGCACTGCCTTGGCAGGTAATGGGTTTTCTGTCGTTGAAGATCTTGAAGGCAAAAAAATTAGAGCTGGATGTATCCAGTTGAGAAGTTTCTATGTAGAGATACTTAAAACCTTGGGAAATGCACATTTCCCAAGTATAAGAGTATAAGAGATGAGGACCCAGGATAGAGTCTTTGGGGAGGTATCTAAGCTTAGTGACCAGAAGATAGATGATGATCCAGCAATGGAGATTGAAAAAGAGTGATCAGACAGATAGGAAGAGAATCAACAGAGAGTCGTGTTAGGAAAGCCAAAGGAAGTAGAACTTAACTAGGAGAATGATGTCAGTAATGTTAACAGTTTCAGACAGGTCAATGGATCCTGAAAAAATGTATAGATTTATTGATGAGATTGTTGCCAATCTTGATGAGAGTAGTTTTAGTTGAGTGATGTTTTTGGAAACCAGACTGAAAGGGATTCAAAGGTGAGAGGGTCAGGGTTAACTGAAATGAAGACAATGAATATAGGCAAGTTTTTCTAGGAAGTTGGTTGTGAAAGTGAGAAGAGCTATAAAATGATAGTTTGGGTGTGGTGATTGTGGAAATCATAGGGTGAAATGATTTTTTTTTCTTTTTGGAAAGGCATGTGGGGTTAAGTGATTTGCCCAAGGTCACACAGCTAGTAAATATTAAGTGTCTGAGGCCAGATTTGAACTCAGGTTCTCCTGACTCCAGGGCTGGTGCTCTATTCCCTGTACCACCTAGCCACCCCATGAAGTTTTTTTTTTTAATGGATGGGGAGACCTAAGTGTATTTGTGAGTAGCAGGGAAAGTACTAGTGGATACGGGTAAATTGAAAGTGAGAGAAAGAAAGAAGGAAATGATTAGAGATGTCAGATCTTGGAATGAAATGTGATAGAAAATGAGTAGATGTGTCAGTCTTGGCATGGGATAGGGCCACCTCTTAGAAACTGATGCTGAGGAATAGAGAATGGAAGCAATGTAGAGGTGTTTTTAAAGTATAGAATAGAGTCCAAATGTATGTCATGGAATTTGAGGACACTGGTGAATTAGGTGTCATCTAATTAGGAATTAGATGACACATCAATTTGAATATTGAAGTTGGATTTAAAGGCAAGACTAAACTTAGTACTGACTCACTGAAAAAGGAGGAAATATTTCCTAGAGGCTAGTAGATGACTGTGATGAGAATCTTGCCTAAGTAATATATATGAATGGAGTGATCTTCAAAGGAGGATCTGTGATGCTGATAGTCTAGAAGTGGCAGTGAGGAGTAACAAATATATCTTTTCTATAAGCTCCCTAGAGAACAGATAATTTTGCAGATAGAATATATGTCTTAAGTAAATAATAATGGTGCCATTATGTTCAGAGTTGGTAAGTGACACATTGAGTTCAATGTTTACTTTTCACACATTTCGTGCCCATACATTTCTAGTAAAGTTATTAGTCCAAAATTGGGGTTAGCTAAGGTTGTGTATTGTCACTGGGTCCATACTGGGGGGGGTGTGTGTGTGACTTAATTATGGTAGAAATCTGTTAGCTGAAGGAAAAGAGGAGCATAGGATCTAAAGACTGGGAACCTTGAACGTTATCACGAAATGGATAGCACAGTCCATTAAGAACTTTCCATTGCTATTTGATGAACATTAGGGACTTTAAATACCTCTCTTCCAGAAGATGGTCATTGACCAGACTTACAAAATTCTCTTTTGGAGTCTGAACCATTAACAGGGAGTTTTCTTACCATCTAATACCCAATTTATTTGTATATCACAGAGTCTCAGGGTTGGAAGGGTCCTCAGAAGCTATCTAGGCCAACTTATTACTGACAATAATCCAGTTTTCAATATATTCAGCATGTGTTCATTCAGTCTTTCCTTATCTCCAGTGAGATTGAGAACCTGCTGCCTCTGGCAAGGAAGGCATAGGGCTCTTTTAACTTTGGATAGCTTTGTAGTAAATTTTTCCTTATATCAAATCTAGATCAAGTCCTGTCCTCTATAACCAAACAAAACAAATCTAATCTTTTCCACGTAACAGCTTCAAATATTTGGAGCTAGCTATCCTATTCTCTCTGACTCTTATCTTTGTCCAAACATCTAGTCTAAAGGTCCCCAGTTCCTTGAACCAATCTTCATATGACATGACCTCACAGTTCAGTACCAGTCTCAAGACCTTTCGCTATTCTGATTGCTCTGTATTGGACAGTCTTGACCTTATCAGTTTTCTTCCTAAAATATGGTGCCCCAACTTTAATAATGTAGTCTACATATAGTTTGGCCAGGGCAGAGGACAGCAGGACAAAAACCTTGCTAATTCTGAACATTATGTGCTTCGCCATGCAGGTTGAGATTGCATTTGTGTTCTTGGTTTTCATGTGTTGCCTACCGATATTGAGAAATTAGCTTCTATGTTCAGCATGTTGGAATGACATATTTGAGAGTTCTTTGTATTTTCTTAAAGGAAAGAGCAAGTGCCTGGGACAAGGGGGTCTAGAGTATAGTATGTGAGTGACAGTGGTGGAAATACTCAATGAAATTTTTTTACTACATATGGGATGAATTGAATGCTTTTCTAGATCTACTCAACTTCAGACTTATTTGTGAGGTTGGAGTTCTGTCATCCTAAGACTCAAGAGTCAGTATAGAGAATACTAGGACCAGATGGGTAAAAGTTGTGGATTCAATTAAAAACCAAGTGTTTATTAAGTTTTTACTTTATATAATATATATATATGTACATATATATATGTACATATATATATATATATATATGATGTCTATAAAAACACAAAAACAAATAATACCTTTAAGGAGGTTTATTTCTACTGGGAGAATATAACACATTTGAAAATAGATGAGTACAAAATAATTTGAAGTGGAATGGAACACTTAAAAACTAGGGAGATTAGAAAAGGTGAGTCTAGGAGAAGCCTTGAAGGAAGTTAGGGATCATAAGAGAGAGAGTTGAGGAGGGCGTGCATTCAAGGTATGGGACACCATCTGTTCAAAGGCATGGAGATAGGAGATAGAATGACCAGTTAGGAATGGCTAGTAGGTCAGTTTGATGAAAGTGAGTACTGTGAAATAAATTTGAAAAGATATCTGGGAGCCAGATAATGCTAGACTTTAAAGACAGGCTGAGGAGTTTGTTTATTATCCTATAGACAGTAGGGACACAGTGAAGATTTTGTACATCCTTTCTTCTTCCAGAAACTCATGTTTCTTCTCATTTGTGGATTTTTTGGTCTCTTTATCCTATGGGATATCTGAAAAAAGGAGTAGGTGTATCAGCAATGCAGTATTCACAATGCCTACAGTAACTATAAATATGCTGATATAGTTATTAATCACAAAATG
>JAQQSU010008955.1:0-12811 GCA_028627135.1 Pseudochirops cupreus
GGGCAGGATTTTTCAATGATTCCAAAATCTCCTCCCCCCCTGCCGCTGCCCCACCTCCAAACAAAACATTTCTTTAGCAACAATAATGTTCCCATAAGTTTATATGACTATAAGACATGGGAATGAAAATCCTGGGGGAATTACAATGAGAAAAAGTCCACATTTATTGAGTACTTGGGTGTATATGCCAGACTCTGTGCCACAAAACCCCAGAGGTGCCAGAAAGGTACACAGGGGGTATAAGTGGGCTGTAGTTTGTCACCAACAATGACTTGCCCTCAAAATATGGTGGAAAAGATGTCACCAAGGACATGTGTGCCTAGACAAAGAAGCCACACATGAAGTCAGAATGGAAGGGAGCTAAGAGAAAGTGAAAGCCATTCACATAGCTCACATCCTTACATGCATTACACACACAAGCAGAGGATTTAAGGAAATACTTGAAGAATTTCACAAGAGAAGAAAGAATGGAAGAGTTTCAACCCAAACTCTTTGCAACCTGGCTCCTTTCCATCTTTATGGTCTTCATATGGACTACTTATCTCTACACACTCTCCATTATACTACACAGTCACATTCTATTGGCCCACCTTCTGTTCATCACGTCCAACACTCCATCTTCCATCTTTGAGCCTTGGCACTGGCTGTTCCCCCATGCCCAGAATGCTCTCGCTCCAACTGGATGGCACGGCTTCCTACAAGACATCACTCACACATTCCCTTCTACATTCCCCACACGGTTGGTGCCTTCCCCTCGGTGGTTCCCTTTCCTCTGCTCCATACGTCACATGTGTCTTTTTATATACATGCTGTCTCCCTCTTTAGACAGTAAGCTCCTTGAAGATAGGAACTGTATTTGCTTTCCTTCTACCTAGAACAGTTTGGGGCATATAAAGTTCTAAGCACTTCATAAATACTTGGTTGATTGAAAAATAAAACAGGGATCCAACAAGCTTCGACATTATTGTAAGGTGCCAACTGAATCCAAGAAAAATCTAAATACACTGATTTAGTGCTAACTGTATACAGAGCATTTTAGTATTAAGTCAATAACAAACATTTATTAAACACCTACAAATTGCCAGACGCTGTGCTAAGCCCTGAGGATTCAAAGAAAGGCTAAAGACAGTGCGTGTTCTGCAGGAGCTCACAGGCTAATGGGAGAAATAACATGTAAATGACTAAACTGCTCTGAAGAAGACAAAAATCACAGTGTCACAGATAAGACAGCATCCTCCTTCATGAAGCTTCAGGTCTAAAGTGGGGATATACCGCAAATACAAGAAGTTAGACTGCAGATGATGCCATCCAGCCTCACAAACTTACTAGCTGTGTGACTCTGGGTCTTCTTCACTTCTGCCTTAGTTTCCTCAGCTGTAAAATTGGGATGACAACAGCATCTTCCCTCCAGGGCTGTTGTGAGATATTTGTAAAATGTTTAATACAGTATTTGGCATGCAGGAGGTGCTTAATAGAAGCTTATTTCTTTCCTTAAGTGTATAAAAGATGAAAAATTAAAAAAAAAGTGTGATGCCTAATGGGGAGAAGGTCATTATTGATTGAGAATTTGAGAAAAAAAATTTTAAAAATTAAAAAACCCTTTTTTTGGTAGGAGGTAGAATTTGGAGCTTTGGTGATACTGGAGAAATCCAGTCATCTGTAGCGGGGAACAGAAAAGAGGGTAAGGGGAGGACTCTAGTCAACGGGAGTTAAATGAGCAAAAGTAAAAAAGGGAAGCAAGGACTAAGTGCGTCTGAAAGATGGTGAGCCATGTGTGTCTAACTGGAACAAAGAGTAGGTGGGGTGTAGGATGAGGAGACAGAGCAGCAAAGGGAGAGTAATGGCAGATTTTGCTTGGCCCTGAATGCCAAGCAGAGGAGTCGGAGCCTTCTCAGTCGGCCACGGAGAGCTAGGAAAGGTCTTTGACCGGGGGAGTAGCAGGATCATACCCATAAATCAGGGAGATTGGTTTGACCATGGTGGGGGGTATGGAGGAATGGGGTGGCAGATATCAGATGTGGGGAGATCCACCTGGGAATGTTCACAATAATCAAGAATGAGGCTAAGAAGGGTGAAAACTGGGGTGTTGGAAGTGGGAGGGGGGAAGAAGCTGTGGATACATTTTTATGACTACAGCAGAAAACTCAGATGAAGAGGGGGGAATAAAAACCTTACTCATGGGTGGATTCCAGCAAACTTGGTAATAAATCTTTTCTCCAGATCAACAATTTTTAAATGAATTTTATTTGTCTTGAACATTAAGTTAATTCTCCAGCCCTCTTCAAATTAATTTTCTATCTAGTTTATTTTATCTGTGTACATCTCATACCCTTCCAGTCATACATAAGCTCCTCATCATCAGAGATGATTTCTTTGTCATCTCTGGGTCTTCTAGCACCCAGAATGGGGTCTGGCTCACAGTAGGCGCTAAATAAACATTTGCTGAATGGAACTGATTTTCCATTCCCCCATTTGATCAAGGAAACAGAAGGGAGTGGATTTCTGGCCCGTGTTTGCCATCTTGGTTTAATTTGGGGGATTTGTGAATGTGGCAGGGAGCCCTGGGTGCCTTCCACCGAGAACCTGAAAATGAGAGTGGAAAGAAATTCAGTTTGACATTTATACAATTCTGTTGCCACATTCATAAGTGCAAAAGTGGTATTTCAGAGTTGCTAGAGGAGAGAGAAGTTAGGAAGCTTAAATATTTCATAGGCTTTGGAAGAGCAGGTTGAATATTTTAATATGGAGTGAGGTCTATTGTTTTGAGAAAGGTTACGGGTTTGTTTGTTTTTGGTTTTTTGTTTTTTTCCCCCTGGACTTTTAAACTAAGACTTAATGTTAATCACTTAATTTCTCAACAAACCATATAAGGAATTAGTGAAGGGGAGTGGAAGGGGGAGCCCTCAGAACCCTAAGACTTGATAAAGTATCTATTTTGCTTCAAACAAAACCAGACTCATCATTTCTTCCAGGGTCATCTGATGGAAGACAGACAAGTCATGTACCCTCTGTAATTTGTCTACAGCCCTGAAAGACAGTTCAAATAACCATAAATCAATTTTGTAGTTTTCTGTATTTGAGGAGCTCTAAATAAATATTTGATAGTATACAGACAGTGCACTGAAGAATGGTTTCATCTAATACAGTAATAAAAAAAAAATTGTGACAAAGACACCCGCCCCTTTTCAAGTCTTAGGGAAGGGAGATGAGACAAATGCTGTCAGAATCCCAGCCTCTGCAGTTGGCTAATTGGCATCTATCTCAGCAAAAAGATCAGGACAGGAAAATGGGCATGTTGTCTAAATGATGCTGCTTTTTAGCCGAGGTCTTTGCTGCAGGACAGATTGGGATGTGAATGAAATGAGGTCCCCCTGTAGTCAGTCACTTTGAATAAATATGGCCTTTAGGTTTCTAGGGGTGATGACCTCCCTGCTTCGGGGGTGGGACGCAGCACTGGGTAGTTATGTAGCATGGCATTCTTCTAAGATGATTAAGAGGCGTGGTCAGGAACCCATCATCAGTAGGCAGGCTAGGAAATTGTCAGATTGCATAGTGCAAGAGACTGTGAGAATGCAATATGGTATTGTGGGAAATGGGCCCGCTAGGTGGTGCCATAGTGCACAGAGTTCAAATCCAGCCTCAGACGCTAACGAGCTGTGTTACCTTGGGCAAGTCATTTAACTCTGTTTCCCTCAATTTCCTCCTCTGTCAAACGAGCAGGAGAAGGAAATGGGAAACCACTCTGTTAACTCTGCCAAGAACACCCGAAATGGAATCACAAAGAGTAGAAAATAAGTGGATAACAGTGAAAAATGTCGCTGGCTTTGGTTCTGGGTTCAAATACTGAGTCTTGATGCATGCTATCTGTGAGACCTTGGACAGTTATTTCACATTTCTTGGTCTCAGTTTCCTTGTGTGTGAAAGAGGTGGTTGGCCTTGATGGAGCTGCCTTTAGCTCTAAATTTCTGATTGTGTGATGGGATGGCTGGACAGTAACTGAGTAAGGAGATTATGAATTAAAATGGGGCTAGACTAGCTAAATGAAGAGGTCCTTCTTAGCTCCAAAATTCATGAGCTATAAGAAGGAAATCTTTACTGCCATTTCTCTTTATTTTTAAAACTCTTTTTATCTTTTTTAAAATTAAAAATAAAGTTTTTACAAGTCACTGATGCCTTGTGATTTTCTGACAATTTCAGCTCCACATGCAGCCCTCTCTCCCTCTCTGCCCAAGGACCCATCTCTTCTAACAGAGACTGAAGGAGAAAGAGAAAACCAAGCAAACTACAGGACACCCCACACCCATAGTCCCCCACTTCTGCAAGGAGGGGAGAAAGTCTATCTCCTCATCTCTTCTCTGGGCCAAGCCTGGTCATTATAATCGCACTTCTGATCACCCATGGGGATCTCAGACTTTGGAGGTTACTCGGACAGAGTCTGGCGTCTTTAACTCTTCATTTGGAATCTGCTTGATTTCCAGAGTTTGGCCAGGGCACTGAATGACTCACAGTCAGGGGGTGCTGGTAGGGATGGATGATTTTCTCATAATAGCCAGGCCACGAGGAAACTCAAGCTGAGGGACTACTTAGCTTGCCCAAGGTGAGGGTAAGCTAGGTAGCACAAGGTAGAAGGTGCTGGGCCTGGAGTCAGGAAGACCTCTGCCCCAGTGGAACTTCAGATGCCTTCTAGCTTGGTGACCTAGGACAAATTGGCTTACCTGCCTCGGTTTTCTCAACTGTAAAATGGAAATAATTACAGTACCTACCTCACAGGGTTATCGTGAAGCTCAAATGAGATCATAATTGTAGCAGAATGCCTGGCATACAGTAGGTGCTTAATAAATGATTATTCCTTCTTTTTCCCATTGTCCAAGGTCACTGTGCTAGTATGTGACCAAGCTAAGATCAAACCTAACTCCCTTGGCTCCAAAGTCTTTCCACCATGCCATACTTTGATTCCTAATTAGTCTGCAGGAAAGCCCACAGCTGGCATGTCCTACTTCTCTATGTGAACACATGTAAATACACTCCTGATTCTGTGATTTCATCAATGTGGGGAACTCCTTCCTTTTGGGGAAACTGTCTCCATCAAAGCAACCACTTGGCAGGGAAGGAGAACAAATTCCAAGAGGGGTCCAGTGGTTTTCCCAGGGCCAGACAAACAGTAAATGTCAAACATGGGCTTTGACTCCCAGACTTTCTGCCTCCAGCTCCAGCCCTCTACAAGATCAAACCTAACTCCCTTGGCTCCAAAGTCTTTCCACCATGCCATACTTTGATTCCTAATTAGTCTGCAGGAAAGCCCACAGCTGGCATATCCTACTTCTCTATGTGAACACATGTAAATACACTCCTGATTCTGTGATTTCATCAACGTCACCACACAGAAATCCCTCACCTCTACAAACTCCTAAGAGGCTCTAACAAGGCCACGAGTTCCCATTGCTCCTTCAATCAACGTCTCGTCATGGAATTGAGATGATTCTGACTTTGGGGAGATTATGCTAATAATGACTATTCCTATAAGTATCATTATATAATTATTATTCATTATTAATAATTATTCACAATAATTGATAACAGTAGTAGCAGTAATAGTGGTATAGCTTGTAAGGTTTAATAGGAGCACTTTACATGATTGTTCACTTGATCGTAACAACATACCTGGGAAGCAGGTGATGTCGGTCAATCCATTTTACAGATGAGCAAAGTTAAGACTGAGAAAACACAACAGACTTGTCCTGGATCACACAGTTAGTAAATGTCTAAGTTAGGATTTGAACTCAGGTCTTTCCTGACTCTAAGTCCAAAATCTAATCCACTTTGCCACCTATGCTGCTAGAGGACAGACGCTGTTGGGACCTACAAGGCTGGAAAAGCTTTGAGCAAGGGTCCAGCAAGAGACTTGTATATGTAGTCTCGGCAGACCAGCCAAGCTAGGTGAAGCCTGACACATCTCCATGAAGGGATGAATGACCACAGAAACTCATGAAGCCTCCAAGCACTATGACTGAGAGGAAGAAGTCACCACACAGAAATCCCGGCTCCTTGGAAGTACTGAGACCTTCAGCGATTTAGTAGAATTAGCCAGTGAAGGCCATAAGAGCTATGATTCTTGGATCCTAGAACTATACTAAGATTGCTCACTACATGGAGAATATTTGGGATATAATAGAAGATTGGATGTATGAAAAGGAAATTGTGTGTGTGTGTGTGTGTGTGTGTGTGTGTGAGAGAGAGAGAGAGAGAGAGAGAGAGAGAGAGAGAAAGAGAGAGAAAAAGAGATAGAAAGAGAGAGAGAGAGAGAGAGAGAGGGAGAGAGAGAGAGCATGTGTATCAGTCACAAAGTGACATAAAGGGATAACAGGAGAACAACCAACATGTGTCACTATTCTCCATGTAATGTAAAGAGAATTTAAGGAAAGCTCCCAACACATTGGGCAGATCCCTTGAGGTGAGCTTATGGGAAGGCACAGATCAAAGCCACACAGGATAGGGAGGTATGGGGTGGGTTTTGGTCTCTGTCTTTGAAAGCCACACCAAGTTGAAGAGCTCCCAGATGCCTTATACTAGAGTGCTGTAGTATCACAGGTATGGAAGGATGCCTTTCCCCTGCCATTTATTTTTCTTCTCCTGCATCAGTGGTGTTTAAGGAGGGACACCCCAACTATGTTTCCTAAGAAATTAGGACTATAAAAGCTTTCTGTGTCAAACCCTCCATAATGATCTACCCAATCCATCCACAAATATTCCTTGTGTTGCCATTAGGACTTGGCATGACCGTGGATGCCACTGAGTAGACATTGAGCGGCAATGAAGTCACAGGGTCATAGATTTAGAGCTGAAAGGAGACTTTGGTAATCTAGTCTTTGTCCTCAAGTGCACAATCTAGCTGAGAAGATGAGATGCCAAAAGGGGTTCATGGAGAGATTTCAGGGGGTCAGTGAATTTGGAAAGGGACAGAATACATCTTTACTTCAATATAATTGGTTTCCTTTGTAATCCTATGCATTTTATGTTATGAATTTATTGTTTGTTTGTTTGTTTTGCTTTTTTGGAGGGGGGAAGACAGGGCAGTTGGGGTTAAGTGACTTGCCCAAGGTCACACAGCTAGTAAGTGTTAAGTGTCTGAGGTCAGACTTGAACTAAGGTCTTCCTGACTCCATTGCAGGTGCTGCATTCACTGCCCCACTTAGCTGCACTGATGTTATGCACTTAAAATCATCATTGTGAGAAGGGGCTCACTGGCTTTACCAGACTGTCAGGGGGAGGAGAGACGACAGAAAGAGTTAAGAACACCTAGATTAGAGACCACGTAGAAAGTATTAAAAATAGCCTAGCCTAGAGTAATGAGGTTCAAAAACAGAACGTGATCAGAAGAGACAAGAAGGAAAGAGGAATACGATGGACACAGAAGTGGTGGGGCTTAGCAAATGATGACTGGATACTGGGGACAAGGCATAGGGAGAGCTCAAGAAGGACTCCCAAGGGTCAAGTCTGACAAAGCTAACAAAGAGGCTGCTAGAGCCATCACAGGTTTGTGTGGGACAAGGAGAAAAGATGATTAGTTCAGTCTGAGACATGGTGAGTCTGAGGTGCCACCGATACATCCACCCAAGTGATTCTACCCAGTAATCAGAGAATATCAGGGCTGAGGAGAGAAGGTGTGACTATGGACAAGCCTATCTCAAGTCATCTTCAAGGAGGAAACAATCAAAGGTATGAAAGTGATTTCCAAGGGAAAGAGAAGAGACAGAAAAGGGAAGAAGACCGATGATAGATAGAACATCTGTAGTTCAGATGCAAGAAAAGGCTCAAAAGAAGGAAAGAGAGAAGAGTAAGGAAAAAAGGAAGAACAAAGGGAGAATGCAGTTTAACCGCTGATATGGGAATCCTAGGAGTGAAGAAAGTTAAAGTCCAGAAAACAACTCAACCTGAAAAAGCAGGTTTAAAAAAATGTGTGTGTGTTTGTGTACACGCACGCATATACACATACATATACCTATATGCACCCATGTTTATATATGTACACATGTATGTACATATATATGAACACACAAATATATACATGGAGTTACTAAATTGAAACCAACCTTTTAATTTTTTAACCAAAACAGTGCATGTGTATATATGCATGCGTGTACACATATGTACATATACACATACGCACAATTAGACAAAATGAAAACCAAAACAGTATACACACAAACATGCACAACACAATATATACACATGTATACTGTTTATATATGCTCACGTGTGTATGTATGTGTGTGTGTATATATACATATAATAGGCACATATATAGATATATGCCTATATGTATGTTTATCCAAAACAGCATATACATTTTGGTGGAATGAAAATGAAAAGGCTCATTTCCACTTAGTAATTTCTTATTTTTGGAATAAATTTCTCATGACTTACAAAAATGAGATTTATATGCAAATATTTTTTTTCATAAATTAACTGCTTACCATAATTTATAGCCAAAATGGATATATTTGTACTCTTTTGTACAATGATAGATATTAGAAGACAAAATGAAAAGTGCATTAGATGAGTTTAAATACCTTGGAATTTAATGGTAGTGAAGCAACAATTAATCAGAACCCTAAAGTAATTTTCTTAGAATATGAAGAAAATTGTTTTTAAACATCCTTATAAATAAGGCTGTCAAGAGATTCCTAGATAACCGTGGTAATAGGAAAATGAGGCCGGAGCATGTACCTTGTTCTACTTGTTTCTTAAGATCATTGGGGTTTTTCATCTAAAGAAATATACATAAACAGATCAGAGAAACACCTGGCTGAGAATTGTTGTTAAGGGGAAACAGGACAGAGGACATCCGACTCTGCAGGCTCTTGCAGTCAGCACCACTTCTGTTATTTGCACGGAACACCAGAGCATGATGGGAGAAATGTTTTTTTTTAAAGTTTCTTTATTAGGTTCGCTCAACTCTTTTTCCTGTTGAGGAATAGAGGCTAGAAAAAAAAATTGCCAGTACAGACTAAAACGACTTTCTGACTCTAAATCATATAAGCGTTGAACTGAGGACCTCAAGAGGAGACACCAGAAGACAAAATGAAAGAATAATAAACACAAATCCATAAAACTATGTCAAAATACTATAAAAAAAAACCCAAACATTTTAAATTAGAATTTCACCAACAACGTTTCCAAATTATTAGGACAAAGATTTTAAATATTTTATGCAAAAGCTGAAGAACAGAAACTAGTTTTTGATCTGGTGGAACAACAAGGCAGTCAGATGTGCGGGACGAGGCCACTGGCTTCACACTGTACACACCGAGAGCTCCTCCTAGGATCTGTGAAGGGCGAAGATGGCTAGGTCATCTCCACTCACCAAGGATGCAGGGGAATGTCTGGAGATGACAGCACGCTGGAGCCTTCCACCACCTTCAAGAGTCTTCTGAATTAGGCAGACGATTTAAAGAGAGAAGTTCACAACAACACAACCTTGTGAAGACCTGTGGTCAGATGTCTATTTTCATAATAATACTAAGACTTTATCTGCCTATCAAACTATTCTTTTCTTTTCCACCCACATTATCTAGGTGAAGCCAGATTTTCTCCATATACTTCAACCAAAATACCTTATCAAATCAGATTGAATATGGGAAAAGGCACGAAGATCCAGCTATCCTTTATGACAGCGGTTCTCAACTTGTGGGTCATGACCCCTTTGGAGGTCAAATGACCCTTGCACAGGGGTCACCTAAGACCATCAGAAAACACAGATTTCCGATGGTCTTAGGAACCAAGACAGCGCTCCTCTATCCGTCTCCAGGCGGGTCCACCCACATGCAGATTTGCCCACATACAAGTATTAAAGGGTCGTGGCATCAGGAAGGTTGAGAACCACTGCTTTGTGAAGTCAATTATTAAAGAGATTTGAAAAAATGTGCAAAACAATGCCACTCTTTGCACTGATTTTTTTGTCAGTAAAATAGCAATTTTTCATAAAATATACCACTATTATATTTATATTAACATGTAATGGGTAAAATTATTTTTATATTAATGTATAATGAGCTTAGTATTATTTTACATGAATTAATAGTTTTTAAATGTATTATTTTTATTTTCTAATATGGCATTGTTAAAAGAGTGAGCCCACATAAACAAAAGCTCTCTTTTTTTTTGAGGCAGGGCTCCTCAATATTTTCTAAGACTATAAAGGAATCTTGAGGCCACAAAGTTTGAGAAATGTTGGGCTAGAAGAATACTTTTTAGCGTAGGCGACATCTAATAAATGAACAATCTTTTCTTATTTCCTGTTTATTTCCTATGTAGCTTATCTTTACATATTTGTTCATTTGTCATCTCTCCGTTAGATTGTGAGCTCCGTGAGGGTAAAGACAGTTATGTGCCTGTTTTTGCAACCCTAGCGTTTTATCATGGCGACTGGCACACATTAGGTGATTAATAAATGCTTACTGACTGACTGATTAATAAATGCTTACTGACTGACTTGATGACCCTGGCAATTCATTAACCTTAGTCTCCTTATCTGTAAAATGGGTATAATAATAGCACATGCCTCCTAGGGTTATGAAGATCAAGAGATAATATTTGTCTAGCGCTTAGCCCTGTGCCTGGCACAAGTAGTCAACATAATCAATCAACTGATCAATCAATGCACTTAGGACAAACAACAAAAAGCTCCTACTATGTAGGCAGCATTCTAGCTGTCGCAAAAACAAAACAGTGCTTGCCTTCAAAAAGTTTACATTCTATCAGCAGAAAGCAACATGTATACATCTACTAAATATATGCGAAGTAAATACAAGTAATTCTAGATGAATTACTTTATATTAGGAGTTAGGCAGATCAAGGAAACGTGGCAATTGGCCCAAGACTTGACAAATTCTATTTATGAAACATTTCAACTGGCATTTATGAAATGTCTATAATTTATAAGGCATCCTATTAGTTGCTGGGGACTAAAAAATTTTTTTAAATGATCAAGTAGGAAGCATTGATGGAGTGCCTTCTCTATGCTAGGAACTGTTCTAGGATTGGTTTGTCTGGATAAAAAGACAAAAATGAAAAGTATTCCCTGTGCTCAAGGAACTTGCATTCTTCTGGAGGAGTCAGTGCTTCCCATCTAAGATTCAACTGCAGAAGGGATACAGAGTAAGTACAGAAGAGATGCAAATAAGGACTTTCCTGAGGAACTATCCCCGCCCGGAGGAAGCTTCTGTGAATAAACGGGAGTTCAACAGCAGCTTGACTTTCTCTAACATTCTTCTATTGAAAAGTTTTTTCACATACGTTATTCTGTTTGACTGTCTCAATTACCAGGTCAAATGATGAGGAGCTTGGTAACCTGTGGTCACTGATTAGAGCTAGAAGGGACTTCAGAAATGATTGAGTCCACATCCTTTGTTTTTTGAGATGAGGAAATAGAGGGCATAGACATTAACTTGCCTTCCCTCCTCGGCTCACCCACATAAGAAATGTCAACCTGGGCTCCAACCTAGTACTTCTAAACTGGAATTTCAGCGTTCTTTCCAATAAAACAAGTTTGTTTCTCCCTTGAATGTCAATAGGCGCTTCTAAACTAGGTGAGGATGCTTCGGAACAGTTCCTCATCCTAAGTAGGATGGAGGATCTATGTGAAATTTTGTTTATACTTGTTTTTACACTTGTTTACACTCATTTCTGCGGAGTAGACCATTTCTTCCTAGATAGCAGACATGTAATATTCAGCTAAGTCTCCGTGAATTGTGACAAATTTCTGATTAATGGGATTTGAATTAATGACATTTTCCTGTTCAAGCAAATAGCAGTCTTAAACAGGATTGCTCCTAGGAAGCAACAGGAGACAGTGGAAAGAACATCCAATAAGGTGTTCCTTACTGTCGGCCCCACTCTCAAACTCCATGCCAGCCTCCACTCCTTCCTGGTCCCTTCCTCCCTCTGCACCTCTGCCCCACATCCAATGTTTACCCCCTTTTTCATGGATTTGCCCTCCATTACATAATTTGGCATCTGTTCCCTAGTTTTCACTTACAGAACCACCACACTAGCTCAGATCCTCATCACCTTTCAATGGGATTATTACAAAAGCTTCCTCACTGAATACTGGGTTTGGAATCAGAGAGCCCAAGTCTGAATTCCTAATATCCTGCAAAAGTCTGCTCAAATGCCTCCTTCTGCATGAGGGCTTTCTTTATTCCAAAATCCTCACCAAATTGTCTTGTAATTATTTAGTGGGTACATGTCTCCCCAACAGACCATGAGCTCCTTGAGGGCAGGGCCCATTTCAATCTTCTTTTTCTGTCCCCAGTGACTAGTGCATTTAATGAATGCTCGTCGATTGCTTTCAATACTGATTTTACCATTAGCCTTTTGGCAAACAATTTACCCTCCGTGGACCTCGGTTCCTCCTCTGTAAACTGAGCGGGTTGGGTTAAATGACACCTCAAGTCCCTCCCAGCTCAAACTCTACACTCTTATATTCATAATATGATCTGAGGAAAAGATCAACAGAAATTAGAGAAAGGTCCCTGAAGCATGTAAATGTTCAGAAGATTGTATTGGTAATGGAATTTGGAGATGCCCCTGTATTGCCTTGGTTTTTGGGTTGAGTGTTAAAACCCAGAGCTTGTGAATCCCACTTGTGGGAAGAGAGAGGGCTGAACTGGGAGGAGCCGTGAATTGGGAGAGAGGCCCAAGCCTAGAGAAGGCCAGAAGGACATTCGGAGAGCAGTATCCATTACTGTGGAGCCTGAGCTGCTGAGAGGCCATTGGAACTGCCCAGGACTTTTGAGAACTGCCACCCGGA
>JAQQSU010008956.1:0-12811 GCA_028627135.1 Pseudochirops cupreus
CATATTCTAGGCCCTTCAATCCCTTAATGTTGAAACTGCTAGATCCTGGGTTATCCTAATTGTGTTTCCACAATATTCAAATTGTTTCTTCTTGGCAGCTTGTAATTTTTTCTCCTTGATCTGGGGACTCTGGCACCTGGTTATAATATTTCTAGGAGTTTTCTTTTGGGGATTTTTTTCAAGAGATGTTTGGTAAATGCTTTCAAGTTCTATTTTGCCCTCTGGTTCTAAAATATCAGGGCAATTTTCCTTGAGTATTTCTTGAAGGATGCTTTCTAAGTTCTTTTTTTGATCATGGCTTTCAGGTAGTCCAATAATTTTTAAATTTTCTCTCCTGCATCTGTTTCCAGGTCAGTGGTTTTGCCTTCTATTTTTTTTCATTTGTTTGGATCTGTTTGATAGTATCTTGATTTCTTAGAAAGTCATTTGCTGCCATTTATTCCACTCTAATTCTGAAGGAATTATTCTCTTCAGAAAGCTTTTGGGATTCTTCTTTTTCCATCTGGCAAAGTTGACTTTTTAAGGCATTCTTCTCCTCATTGGCTTTTTGGGCCTCTTTTCCCATTTGAGTTAATCTATATTTTAAGATATTAGTTTCTTCAGTCAGGTTGTTGATTCTCTTTTCATGATTTTCTTGCCTCATTCTTATTTCTCTTCCCAATTTTTCTTCCACTTCTCTCATTTGGTTTTCAAAATCTTTCTTAAGCTGATCTCTAGCTTTTAGGCAATCTTCATGTTTCTTGGAAGCTTTTGGTGTGGGAGGTCTGACTGTATTGTCTTCCTCCCCATTCCCTGCTTTGATCCTTCTTTTCCCCAAAGAAGGAATCTAGAGTTTGGTTACTATTCTTACTTTCCTTCCTTTGTCTGCTCGTGGTTGGCCAGTCAATGATTTTTTAGCTCTTAGTTTTCAAAGTTCTTCATCACATGACCTGAATCCATCTGTCCAGTATCAAGCTACAAAAATGTTGCTACTACACTCTTAATGCTATCTAACTGGATCTAAAACCATGTGATACTTAGTATACTCTATACCATCTTTTCTGTTATTCTGGTAGTGCTATTGGAAAAGTCAATGTGAGCTACATAGCACTTATGACTATTAAAATTATTTGTATTATGAATTGCTATGGCTGAATAATTCATCGTCTAGAGGCCAGTCTGATTTTCATGATCCTCTTAGTCTAGTTCTTGGATTGCAGATTTAGGACCTCCAGTATTCTGTGCTCTCCTGGCATAGTCTTTGAGAACCAAGGGTGATTATATTGCAATAATTCATTGGACACTAGAGATAGAAGTTATGTGAAAGGTCATCTGGTATACATACTTTAAATAAAACCCAGAGTAATTAGCTTACTTGCCTAATGTCCCAAAGGTAATTGAGTTAGTGACAATTCAGATTCAAATTCATGTGTGACACCGATTTCAATGCTCTGAACATTGTGTTACATTGATATTAAAAAGAAAGTGAAATGGGTAGAACTAAAGGAAAATTATATATAGTACTAGGAATGTTGATCAAAGAATAAGTGTGAATGACTAAGTTATTCTGAATATTGTAAATAGTCAAATCAACTACTAAGGACATGTGAAGGAAGATGCAATCTATCTACAGGAAAAAAGCTGATTAATAGAAGCACACACAGAAATACAAACAAATACACATGTATGCGTGTATATACACATAGGTATGTATGTAATATATGTACCTATACATACATTCGTGTGTGTGTGTGTGTGTGTGTGTGTGTGTGTGTGAAATGGTAGCTTTCTCTAATGTTGGGTGGGGGAGGGAGACATTTGAAACTCAAAACTCAAAACAAAAAAAATAAATTTAAATTAGAAAAAAGAAAGCTCTTGCAGCTGTTATGACACAGGTAATGTTACTGACATAAATTTTTTAAGAAAGTATTTAATACATGTGTTACCACTATGATAAGATTAGTTTATAATTTAAACCTGAGTAGACTATTATATCATAGTGCCTACATAACCAAATATGGATAAAATACAGAAAGTGCAATGAATAATACATTGCATTTGAGAAAGAATGATAGGTATTATTAGGAAGAATGTAGCTTATGGGCATATACTACTTTGAATGAGTAGAATATTAGTTCAGAAATATTTCTCTGAGGAATTCAAATTTGTAATGGATGGACAGCTGATTTATATACTGATAATGCTAACTGACTACACTGAGAGCACATGGAGTTGAAAAAATTAATAATTATTCTAAGCTGTGTCCTACCATATTACAGGTTATAAAGGATGCTTATATAGTGACTAATTGCATGTAGCATAAGCAATGCATTATGCTTGCCTCTGGAACATAGAGCAATTCATGATAGATGTTAGAGTTCCATAGGCCACAAAGGAATCACTTGTATTACAATCCTGAGAATGAGCATTGGGAATCAGTAAGAGGGCAATGAGCTGTAATGGTGTTAGTTTAACAGATTGAAAAAGAAATTAGTAGTGGTAATATGATATTAGTCTGTTGTCTAACTGTTGGGTAGATAGTCATGTTCCAGTTTGTTCTTTGAATGAAACTAAGTCTAGGGTGTCTGTGAGACTAGAAATACCTCTATTTTATATTCTATCTATTTAAACAAAAGGAGGATGAGTGCGGCTGGAATTGATTATATCTGAGATCTGTGAGTGGAAAGTGAAGGTTTAATTCTCCCCTCATCTTCTGTGTACAATTTGTAGACATCTTCTATGTAACTTATTTGAACTATTTGGGGTTTCTTATTTTTCTACTAGCTTCCTTGATGTAAAATGATGGCTAGCCATGAGTTCTACTTGATCTTTGTGTGTTATTAATTTGTTAATAGTAGAACTATGATAGATTAGGTAGTGAAAGGCTGAGATGCGGTATTGAGAAAGAAAGACAGAGAACTGGATCTTTTGTCTAAGGCAAAATTTCTAATTCAGTCTGAAGACTCTAAGTTATCATGGATAATTTTATTATTTTGTTTATTATTTTCTTCAACTTTCCAAAAGGACAGCTTAAACCTCATCCATGATTTATTTGTCAAGGTATTCATGAACCAGCTAATTCTGGTGGTATGGTAAGAGGAAGGAAAATGGTTGAGTCACATTGTCATTGTTGATTGTTTTCTACTAGAGAACGATTGATAACAGAAAGGGCATTTGCCGAGGATTAGCTTTGTCCAATATAAAGAGAAAGATATGGTCTAATCAGGGTGGCCTTATCCCACATTCAGTTTCCTATGGCAACAGGTCTTCTTCTCAGGACCTTACTAGGTTCAATATGGGCTTTAAACTGTAACTTCTTATCAAATTTTGCATGTTACTGAATATTTAATGGAGACAAGTTCACTATCAGTTAGATTTCTTGTTTTTAAAGAATTAGATTTCATGTTCTAATTATGACTCTGTCTCTGCCACAGGCTCTGAGTGCTCTTGCAGTGATTTGCACACAACTGACTTTTCTAGCTTTTCTTTAAAATGTGAAAAGGGATTAAACAAATTCAAAAATAATACAAGATAAAGTGTTAATGTTTACCACTGAAGGAAATCTATCTACTTGTGTAGTCCAGGGATCCTTTAACTTCTTAAGTTTTATTTTTATGTTTAAAGATCGAGGAAGCTTACTCTTCAAATTCGGATACTCTCTTGAGTGAGTATATGTCATTATGCTTGCTCTCTATTCTCCCTTGTATTCCAAAATAAGAATTAAATGTTCTTTTCAGAATATTTTAAAGCCGAATTTGCAATTTGTCCGCTTCAGTCTCTAGAGCAAGTTCTGTGGCTCATTGTTCCAAGTTAAGGTTCTCTATTTCTTTGTCTTTAGAACTCAATTTCTGTCTGTCTGTTTGTCTCTATTCTGTCCATCTGTCTCTATTCTGCCCCCACTCCACTCTCCCCTCTAACTCTCACCAACAATCAGGAAGCTCTAGTATGGCAAGGAGACTTTGTGATGCTCTTTTTAATCTCTTAATTATGTAGTTAAAAATTCACCTCCATTCCCCAATTGATAAATGGTCAAAGGATGTGAACAGGCAGTTTTCAGAGGAAGAAATTAAAGATATCTATAATCACATCAAAAAAATGTTCTAAATCACTATTGATTAGAGCAGCAGTTATCAACCTATGGGTTATGTTCAATTTAAATACATCCTGCATATCAGATATTTACATTACTATTTATAACAGTAGCAAAATTATAGTTGTGAAGTAGCAATGAAAATAATTTTATGGTTGGGGGTCACCACAACATGAGGAACTGTATTAAAGGGTCATGGCATTAGGAAGGTTGAGAAGCACTGGATTAGAGAAAAGCAAATCAAAACAACTCTGAGCTACCACATGACATCTGTCAGATTGACTGACATAACAAAACAGGCAAATTATAAATGCTGGAAAAGATGTGGGAAAATTAGAATACTAATGCATTGTTGTTGGAGTTGTGAACTGATTCAACCATTTTGGGGAGCAATTTGGAACTATGCCCAGAGGGCTATAAAATGTGCATACCCGTTGATCCAACAATATCAATTCTAAGGCTGTATCCCAAGGAGATCACAGAACAGGAAAAAGGACTTGTATTTACAAAAATGTTTATAGCAGCACTTTTTTGTAAAAGAATTGGAAATCAAGGTAATCCTCATCAATTGGGGAATGGTTAAACAAATTGTGTTATATGAATGTAATAGAATACTATTGTGCTATAAGAAATAAAGAGCAGACAGACTTCATAATAACATGGAGGGACATACATAAACTGATGCTGAGTGAGAGGAGCAGAACTAGGAGAACATTGTCCACAATTATAGACACATTATAACTGTTATGACTGACTTTGATAGACTGGGCTCATCTCAGCAATACAAGTTTTTAAGACAACTGAAAAGGACTCATGAAAGAAAAGGCTCTCCACATCCAGAGAAAGATTTATGAAATCTGAATGCAGATGGAAGCAAAATACTTGCTCTCCCTCTTATTTGTTTTGTTTTGTTCCTCTCTCTTTGTTCATTCCATTGGTCATAATCATTCTTTACAGCTTAACTAATGTTTAATGTGAAGCTATTTGTAGAACCTATATTGGAATTCATGACACAATAAGTGGGTGAGGGGAGGAGAAGAAAGAGGAGAAAATTTTGAGCTCAAAAGCTTGTAGAACTGAATGTTGTAAACTAAAAGTAAATAAATATATAAATAAAATAAAAAACAGAGCCAAATGAATATAAAAAAATACACTTCCATTATAGGACAAATATATGATACACAAAGGAAGTTAAAAAATTTCTATCATTTAAAATAAAAATAATTTAAATGGGCACCTAGATCTCTATCTCTCCTGATGTTAATACAGGTCATTTTTTGAGTAGTCCTTGACCATTTTCAAATATGTAGGAGTGTTTGCAAGTCAAATAAGCTACAATCTTCACCTATCTGTAATAAAGTCTAAAATAATATATAATAAAATGTATTTCAACTCTAAAAATAGGTACACATATATCAGGCATTAAACTCTGACCAAATTAGTATGCTAACATGTCTCTATTATAGAGCTGAACATCACATTTGGAATCATATCTCATGAAAACCAGCCCATGTTAATGAAGAGTAATGCAATAACCAACTCCAAATGACTTTCCTAATCTTGCCATTTATCAGGTTTTGGATATGACATAATATAGACCTTAGGTGATGTGTTTGGACTTTTCTCAGGTTTGATATTTCCTAACCTTCTCTGACATTTTTTTCTAACCCTTTAAGCAGTTTCTCTTCAGCCCCATCCAATATTTCCACAGCTTCCTGGCTGTACTTCAACACTTTTGGATGTCTTCCCAGATGATTCATTTAAAAAAAAATGTTAGAGAAGAACCTTAGGGTCACAATCTGAGAAGAGGGAATTATGAAGGGCAAAATAAGGCTATTCAGTCTAGAAGTCATCCAAGAAGTAACAGAGGGACCTATGCTGAAGAAAAATGTCATTGTAGAGAGCAAAATAAGTGCATATGCGATTTTTACAGAGAAAGATAAATCTTTCCAAGACATGAAAATAGCTCTCAGTTGGCATGTTTTTTCTAGTGGAGTTTTTATTTTAATAGTAACTTTGGGGTTGCTCAGTTCTTATGAGATTCTTTCCCATACTGTATACAACGAGAAACTGATACATCCAAAGGAAGCTAAATGTCGTCATAATTTTCCTCAGAGGTTCATGAAGTAGTGAGAGGAAGGCCCCAGGAGATCAAAAGAAAGAACACAATCCTGTACTCAAGCATTACTCTAAGACTATACATCTCCCAGTACATTTTTATCTAAAGTAATTTTGTAAAGAAATATTTTTAAACTAAAATCCTCCTGGGGAATAGTTTGGCTCTCAAAATAAGTCTCTTACAAACTAAAATAGCATCTCACTGTAGTGAGTCAATAAACACAAATATGCCACATATCTGCATTCTATCTCTCCACAGGGGCCATCACAGCATTTTCTGAGTTGAATACTATGATTTTTACCTCCCTGCACTGAAAGTACCACAAAGAGTTCTATGCACACAGTGAATATTAAAGGAAGATTTAGGTCTAAAAAGGTAGTATCAAAATTGGTAGGAAATATAATTACAGAATGCCCAAATCTGATTATTAGAAGGAACCTCATTGGTCATCAAGTAGAATACTGCATGAAAGGAATTACCAATATAAAGTATTAGACAATGGTAGTTGTCTAACGTCTGATGACCCGATATTATGGATGAAGAAACTGAGGTTGCCAGAAGTTAACGGCATTCATTAAGATCATGCAGGTAGTAAATGGCAGCTCTAAGTTTCACTATAAGTCCTCTGACTCAAAACCCAGATCTCTTTGCCACTGTACCATGCATCTACCTATATGATTAAAGGATTTTCTAAGAGCATACAGCACTAAACTTTATCTCCTCCTCCCTTGACTTCTCTTATTCTATCACTCTCTTGGCCTAAAATTCCTCCTTCTGACTCAGCTCTGTTTAAAGACATGCAATGATATCCTCTTCACAACATGTTGGGGAACCTGACTCCACTCTTGAGTATCTCTAATTATTAAGAATTCATCTTTTCCCACATTTAATTTTTTAATTAATATCAATCATTTAATTAATTATTTATATATCGCAAAACACCAATTATTTAATTAATTAATGAAAATAATTAATTAATCCTAATTTTACTTCTTTCCACCTTTTTTCATTATTCCTTATTCTGCCCTCTGCTTCCAAGAATACCAAATCTATTTATTCTTTCTTATGATGACTCAAAAAATTCTTAAAGATAGTCATTCCCACAAACCTGTAAACAAAAAGTGAACTGGAGATCCAGAGCATGGAGGTGCTCCACATCTCTGGGCCTGCTGGCTTTAGGTGCTACTTGTCTTCCCAGGAATGTTTTACAAGCCCAACTTGAATGCCCACATACTCTACCATTCCTAAACCAAGCTAGGAGTGTCCACTTTTCTTCCACCAGCATGGCAATCTCCACCCAGTACCAACAGTTGATCAATGACTACGGACTCCTTCTCAAGGCTACACACAGGGTATAGGGAGCAGCAAGATGCCCCAAAACAAATATGCAGAACTCCTAGCTATCATCAAGGACGAGGCAAAGAGATCAGACACACATATGCAGGGAGCAAAAGTGCCATAGAGAGAATAAAGTGAGGCATCAGGGAAAGCTAGGTGGCTCAGGGAATAAAGCACTGGCCCTGGTGTCAGGAGGACCTGAGTTCAAATTCAGCCTCAGACACTTAACATTTAACTAGCTGTGTTACCTTGGGCAAGTCAATTAACCCCAATTGCCTTGCCTTTCCCCCTCAAAAAAAAAGTGGGGCATCATTCATGCTCAAGGATTAATCTGGGAATTCCTGGCAGAGACTGAGCAAAATACAAGATCCTAGTCTCTCATTTCACTTCAAAAGTTTTCCAATTCTTTGTGAAGAAGAAAGAATAACATTTATTCTTCTGGTGACTTTCAAAATATTCATGTGAATTCCTTATTTTGAATGGTCTAAAAGTTTGGTTTCTTTCCCCTTTTATTCCTCCAATCCCCACCACAGTCCATAAGAATATAAAAACAACATTCAATTGGGTATCTTACCCTACAGGAAAGCAGAGAGATATGAGATTAGAGGAGGAATGATAGAAAGGGGGGCAGATTGGGGGAGAGGGTAGTCAGAAGCAAACACTTTTGAAAAGGGAGAGGGTCAAAGGAAAAAATAGAACAAATAAGGGTGGGATAGGATAGAGGCAAATATAGTTAGTCTTTCACAACATTACTACTATGGAAATGTTTTGCATAACTACACATGTATAACTTATATTGAATTGCTTGTATTCCCAATGAGGGTGGGTGAGGAGGGAAAAAGAGAGAGAATCTGGAACTCAAAGTTTTGAAAACATATGTGAAAAAATTGCTGTTACATGCAACTGGGGCATAGAAATCTGTCTTGCCCTACAAAAAAGTGAGGATTAAGGGCTCTAAGGGGAGGATGTGAGAGGGCACAATGGGAGAAGGAGTAATCAGCATGCTTGCCATTGTGGGGTGGGTGGTAGTGGAGACATGGGGAGAAAATCTGGAACTTAAAATCTTGTGGAAATTAATGTTGAAATCAAAAAGTAAATAAATAAATTCTGAAAAAAAAAGAAAAGAAGAAAAGACAATTTTGCAGTTAAGGTTTGCATTACAAATAATTAGGAACAACCTAGGTCACTTTTTTTTTTTAAAGAACTGAGTCCAGAAATTACATGTAGAAAGTTCTGCTACTGCCCTGCTAACTTACCCCAATCTTTTTCTTCCTTCGAGTACTAGTACTCTTAAAACCACCCAAATTTTTGTTATTTTGAACATTTTCCAGAATCTCCAATAACTCTTAAGGTTTTCTCATGAGTCAATAACAATTGACAGTTGAATAACCCCCAGTTAGGAACACATGGTAGGTACCCTGCTTTAAAAAAATAACATGGGTTTTTTGTTTGTTTTGTTTTCGGTCTGTGAGTGTTTAAGTGATTATATGTGCTTTGAAGTTGATTTAAAATGCATGAGTTATAAATATAGAGGAATGATCAGTCTCCTAAAAAATTAAGAACCCATATAGTTACTTTTCTGATGAAGACTGTAGATTTCAGAGTTTACCTTAGAATGATTTAAAAAATCTGCATAAATGACTAAAACTGTTACATGCATCTTTGTATGTATTTATTATTTGATATAATAAAGCTTATTTTCATTAATAATTTGTAGCAAAAAAAAGAAAGATAGTCATCCCCTCCTGCACCAAGACCCAGCTGGACCTTATCATAAACTTCACAAAGTCAAAGTCACTTAATTATGTTAGGCTTCAACATTCCAAATGTAAAACCTGAAGATTGAACTTGGATCACTTGAGTTCTCTTCAAATTCTAACTCTATATGTCTATAATCCTTTGTTTATGAAAATGACTCTGTGTGTGTATATGTGCATGTGTGAAATTCTGGGCCTCTCAGATGGAGGCAGCCTTCCCTCTTATGGTATAGACCAAAAGAAGGCCTTTCTTCTGGTCTATAGTGAAAAGAGAACTGGAATTATTGTCAGTGAACTTTGAGTATTAGAAATGCTATTCATTGCCTAAGTTATCTAAGTTTCCTTCTTTGTGCTCGTATCTTCTATGACTAGAACAGAGCCTAAAAAATTAGTGGCCATTTAATAAATATTTGTGGAATCATTGACTTTAAATTTGTGCTTCAGTTTTCTCTGTTATAGAAAAAAAGGAGTTGACTACATGTAAAGTTTCTTTAGATGTTAAAAAATATAAAAGAATCACGGGGAAATGTCTAGATGGCAGAGGAAGGACTCAGATGATCTTTCTTATTTTTCTCCTCCAAGAAATTTTAAATAATACCCCCAAAATAAATCTGAAGTCAGAAAGCAAACACAAGGTTGGGGTGCATTATTTTATTAGTCTAAGACAACTTAAAAGGTTGGAAGGAGAGATTTGTGATACATGAGTAGAGTGTGGCATGGAGCCCATGTGAGTGCAACAATGTTGGTGGGACTAGGTAGTGGCAATAGAACAGTAGCACCTTCTAGAGGACTCAAACAGGAGACTATGAAGATACCTGGCTACTAGTCAGAAGGAGATTATGGGGGAATCCTTGGTGCAAGTACTGGATTTAAAAATGGAAGTTGTTCAGCAACTTTATTCCCTATAATTTTGTGTTCATAGTTCAAGAAGTGGAAAGAATATTTTTGGTTTTGCTTCTCCTCTAAGGGAGCAGGTATCATGAGGAGCAATACAGATTGCAAAACCAAAACACCAAGGGCCTTTCCTCACAAAGGACCAGAGAGTAATTCAACAGTAACCAAAACTCTCCTGACATCACACCATCTAGGAATCTCTGAAAACTTTTCATTCCTCAGAACTAGCTCTGAAAACAGCAATGTGAAAAGCTTTAATTTTGGAATAGTTCTCCTTTTCTCCACCTACACACAAGGAACAAAGCCTAAATTTAGCAAAACAAAAAAATACATATTAAGAAATAGGCTAGACAAATGAGCAAATAACAAACAAGCAAAAAACATGGACATAAAAAGCTATTATGGGGGCAGGAAAGATGAAAGCACAGAATCACAAAAAGAAAATGAAGTAAAAAAAAAAACCAAACAAAACACTACAAGTAAAGCCTCAAATGGGGAAAAAATGTGAGGTAGACAGCAGCCCAATAGAATTCTTAGAGACTTTGAGGAGCAAAGATGGCAGAGTAAGCAGTAGTATATAATAAATAAGTAGTACTATGGAAGATCTGGGAGACATAATGTAAGAATTATTGAATTATTGTGCTACCCAAAAGCCATGACGAGAGAGTGAGAGAGAGAGAGAGAGAGAGAGAGAGAGAGAGAGAGAAAATGAGAGAGAGAGAGAAAATGAGAGAGAGAGAGAGAGAGAGAGAGAGAGAGAGAGGGAGAGCACTTGGGCAGCATATTTCAAGAAATAATCAAGGAAAACTGCCCTAAAGTGAGAACCAGATGAACATTGTGTGATGATCAGTTTTGAGAGATTTAGCTCTTCTCAGCAATGCAGTGATGTAAAGACAAATCCAAAAGACTCATGATAGAAAATTATATCCACATCCAGAGAAAGAACTATTGAGTCTGAATGAAAATTGAAGCATACTATTTTCTTTCTCTTTTTTGTTTTTTTGTTTTTTTCTTTCTCATGGTTTTTCCTATTGTTCTTATTCATCTTTTACAACATGACTATTGTGGAAATATGTTTAATGTGATCATTCATGTAGAGTCTATATCATATTTCATGCCATCTTAGGGAGGTAGAGGGAAGATAGGGGGAAAATGTAGAACTCAAAATCTTATAAAATGGATATTAAAAAGTGGAAATAAATGAATTTTTAAAAATCTTTAATAAATGTTAGTAGAAAAAAATACATTTAATATAAAAATACATTTAAAAATCATATAAGAGAAGTAGAAAATGTTAACTAAAGAATTGATAAGTAGGGAAAACAATGAAAAAATACTAGTTTGGTAGAAGAAATGAAAATCTTAAAAAAACAAAATCGAACAAATGAAAAAAGAAGTACCAAAGCTCAGTAAAATTCATTAAAAATAGATTTTGGAAGTGGAAGAAAATGACTCCATGAAACAAATCACAGTATGATACAGGAAAAAATGAGGAAAATGTGAATTATCTCATTGGAAAAACAATTGATTTGGAACATATATTGTGGAAAGATTTTTTACAAATAATTGGACTACCTGAAAACCATCACTAAAAATATGACTAAATATCATCATATTTCAACAAATTGTAAAGGATGATTGCCCTTATATCCTAGAAGAAGGTAAAATAGAAATTGAAAGGATCTATTGATCACCACCTGAAAGAGATCCCAAAAGGAAAACTGCTAGGAATATGATGTCCAAATTCCAAAGCACCCAGGTCAAAGACAAATTATTTCAAACAGCTAGAAAGAAATTATTCAGATCCACAGTCAAGATCACCCAAGATTTAACAACTACCATATAAAAGGAGTAGAGGGTTTAGGTGATATTATGTTCCATAAGGAAAAAAAAGAATTAAAAAAAACCCCTAGAATTACAACCTAGAACAATATACCCAGCAAATATGAGTATAATTAATTGAGGGGAAAATGGACATTTAATAAAATCAAGGACTTTCAAATATTTTTGATGAAAAGACCAGAGCTGAATAGAAAATATAATTATCAAATACAAGATTCAAGAGAAGCATAAAAACAGAAATATGAATGAAAAATCACAAGTGACTCTGTAAGTTAAAATAATTTATATTCCTATATGGGATGACAACATGTGTAACTTCTAAGAACTTTATTGTTCTGAGTGTAGTTACAAGAATTCAAAATGGAAAGAGTGTGGTAGGGAATTGATAATGATGGGATGATGAAAAAATGTTGGCCCAGGAGAAGGGGTGGTCTGGCAAAAGGTGGAAAGGAGAAGAAAAAGGGTGAAAAATATTCAAATAAAAGAGATGAAGAGATGCATGAAGAAGAGATTTTATAGCTAGGGAAAAATGACTGGTGATGCTTAAACCTCAGTCTTCTCTGAATTTGTTCAAAGAGGGGAATTAGAGAGATAGATAGATAGATAATCAATAGATACTGTATCAGCAAGCACCCTAGCATACCTAGGGCGGCTACTAGCACAGGTTCTTAGATCTGCTTTTCTAAAGGAAAGCAACTCAAAATGGGTTAACAGTCTTACTTTAATCAATCAAATATCATTTACCTAGTTCAGGGGGAAAAGTCGGCACCCTGAACTTCAGAGAATACAAAC
>JAQQSU010008957.1:0-12811 GCA_028627135.1 Pseudochirops cupreus
TGGAAGGTTATTCACATATGAGTCTGAGCTTATCCTTTACCTTTCACAATAAGGGAAAATTCTGTATAAGTATAGTAGGGATGACCATTTGTCAGTGATATTGTTGAATGCAATCTTGCACTGGGAGGATATAGGTACAATTCTATAAGTTCTATAAAATATAATTATATGTCTACTATAAGACTGCATCTCAACTATTATCAAGTTACCTACTGTTGTGGAAGTTGTAGAATGAATCATCTTTCTCAATATTAAAATGTTTATTATAAGTACCATAACTTACGCATGTCTTATTTTAATTGCTGAATTACCAAAATTATGAGTTGGAAGAGATCTAAGAAACTATTTTTTCTAACATGTATTCAAAAAGAAAAATCTCTCCACAACACTTCTGGAAATTTATCATTCAATATTCATCCAAAACCTCCAGTGAGAGAAAATTCCCTTCTTCTTCAGATAGTCCATTCTACTTTGTGACAATTTTTAGGATTTCCTCCCCCTACCCCTTCCCTCACCCTTTACCTTAAGCCCAGATCTGCCTCTCTGCAACTTCTATACATTGTTCTTAATTCTTGCTTACAGGGTTAAGTCAAATCTCTCGTCCCTATGAAAGTCATAAAAGTGTTTAAAGTACTTAGAAGCAGGTATTAACCTCCAACCACAAATCATATTCACGTGCTCATGCGTGTATGAATGTGTGTATATGTGTGTACATGGGCTTATATTCTTCAGGGAAAAAAAAGAAAAAAACATCCTAAAGTGGTTAAAGTAATCCTCATATGTCAGATTTCCTGCCCCCTCACCAACTTGTTCATTCACCAACGTGCAATTTTCCAGTTTTAAATTTCCTTTCAAAATGTAATGACTCAGAATCCTTTATGTGCTGTGGATGTTAGTGTCGTGGGCGCATAAAACGTGCCTTGGGACCCATATTGTTCATTTCAGCTTTTCCACAATTCAGGATGAACTAATGTGTACTTGTACTCATGATTTTTGTAGTTACGCTTAATTCCACATTCAAAATTCATAGGAATTTTCCTATGATATCATTGACATTGTAGCAATTCAGCCAAAGGAGTCTTCCTTCTAAGTCAGGAATTCTTAGTTGATTTTTTTGTCATTTATTGCTTCTTCTGTATGGCAAACCATACGGACCCCTTTTCATAATAAAGATTTTTAATACTTGAAATGAAATACAGAGTAATACAATGGAAGCTATTCATACTGAAATGCTATTATTAAAACATTATCCCATGAAGTCTATCCATGGTCACCTTTGGGGTCAATTAATTCCAATTTAAGAGTTCTTCTAGTTGCAGGACAAAAAGACTATCTCTGATGAACATCTCTGAATTTCGCACCAGAGAAATCTGTAACCAAGACAATGGCACAAATTTTTGAAGATCTTGTCTTTCATGTTTATTTTTTTTTAAATAACTCTTTTTCACTTGTCAGAAAATATGTTACATTGTAGTCTGGCAGAATTCATGTAATGAAATTCCCAGATAATCAATCATGCCATCATTCACCTATATTCTTGCTCATCATAACTTAAGCTTTTCTTCTT
This sequence comes from Pseudochirops cupreus, assembly GCA_028627135.1. Taxonomy (NCBI): domain Eukaryota; kingdom Metazoa; phylum Chordata; class Mammalia; order Diprotodontia; family Pseudocheiridae; genus Pseudochirops; species Pseudochirops cupreus. The sequence continues at coordinate 1,568 of JAQQSU010008957.1, forward strand.
CTATCTGACGTTTGTCATTAATCTATACACAAAAATCTTCACATAGAGAAGTAACATTTTACATGTCAAACCTACTCATAATAGGTCTCTATTATGCTTCATAAAAGATTTAAAAATAATCAAAGCTGCAATAAATTTTCCTCTCAAATTTATTTTATCCAATGATATTCCTTTCTAAGTCTTCCCTTGGGGAGGTTTTTATTTCTGATACTAGTTTTCTTAGAGAGTATTAATACAGGGGCCTATAATGTAGGGTATCTTTGAAAAATTGCATAGCAACAATGTGACTATATGAGGGTTTTTCTCAATTCCAAACAACTGTTCCAAAGAATAAAGCATATCATTAGCAACTTTTTGCATTTAATTTCTAGTTTCATTTTGTAAAATTTATGTAACAAATACCATTTGTTATTCAGGTTTGGACCTTCTTGTTCTTTGGGGAGTATGTTTTACCCAACTTGAGCAGAATCCATTATCCTTATAAGGAAAAAAGAAATCAATCATCCCCTACAAGCAGGTTTAGAATCCTTTCTGCAGGCCTGTGAATGGCATTCCAATCTGCTTAGATTTTAGTTAGCTACTCACTATCTTTAATCTAAATGTCCGTGGTTAGTAGCTTCCTTTGTTCAAATCTCTGCCTTGGTAGATCTGTGATATCAGTAATGTTCTAATTCCTTTCAATGCCACTGATTACAACCCAACCACAATTTTTTTTAATCTATGTGACACTTAAATTTAAATTACTCATAAATCTTTCACAAGGCTTCCACTCAACCTATTAAGGGCCCTCCTATTGATTCCTTGATATGGAGGAGATAGATTTTCCATCCATCAGTTAACCATAATTTTTCTATATGACCAGGATACCAGTAGCTTTATCTAATCATTTCAGAAACCTATGTCTGAGTAATTGTCTGATGATCTTGTGTCTGAAGTCATAACTTCAAATTTACTACTATCTATTTAATATTAGTCAATAATAATTTGTTAAATATCTACTATGTAACAAATACATGGGATAAACAGAGGATAAAACTGGCTTCAGAGGTTGCATTTGTTGCACCAGATGGGGAAAATGTATACATTAGAGGAGTATAAAGAAAATAGGAACAAAGTAAATACTGGATTTGTGCAGGGAGGGAAGGTAGAAAGGTTGAACAGTAGGAGATGGGGGATTTGGAAAGGCCCCAGATATGATATGGAATTAAACTAAGCTTTAAAGGAAACTATGGATTCTCATAGTTGGGAGGAAATACCTGAATCGTTTGCCATATTTCTATTTCAATTAGCCTCTCCTAGCTGTACATGATACATAATCTTCCATTTTGACCTTACTGTCATGCATTATTTAAATTTTTTTTTCTTTTTGGAGGGCAATTGGCATTAAGTGACTTGCCCAAAGTCACACAGCTAGTAAGTGTGTCAAGTGGTCTGAGGCTAGATTTGAACTCAAGTTGTCCTGAGTTCAGGGCCAATGCTCTATTCACTGTGCCACCTAGCCGCCCTTTGTAATGCATTATTGATGCTGTATCTAGACTCATACAGAACAGTTATTTTGAAGCAAGGGGCTTAGGATTTCTTTTTGACATTTTTATTGCTATATAAAGTATGCAATTGTTGTCTAGTTATTTATAATGTCTCATCCTTTGTGACCCCACGGACCGTACCATCCATGGGGTTCTCATGACAAAGATACAGGAGTGGTTTGCCATTTCTTTCTCTAGTGGATTAAGGAAAACAGAAGTTAAGTGACTTTCTCAGGGTCCCACAGCTAGTGAAAGTCAGAGGCCACATTTTGAAGGCTGGATTTCCTGACTTTGGCAAGAAAAAGTGATAAAAGTTTAGGAAACCACATACTAAGACTAACTTGAAAAAGAATCCAAGATATTAAATCTGAAAATCATATATTAAAGTCTGTTATACACATAGAGTACTGTACTAGGCAGAAAGGGAGACAGAAAACTTAGCCAAGATATGTATTTTGCCCTCATGGTACATGCAGAGTAGCCATACCACAGTAAAACTGTCTTAGCAGATGGACTAACCAAGGATAAGGGTAACTGATAGGCTTCAGTCCCATCAGTGAATTAGGAAGATATCTACTCGAAGCACGTGAAGACTTCTGACAGGATGAACAAATAAAAACAATTTGTTCCAGTGGCCATGAAACTGAAACAGGTGCTATGGAGTGTGTAGAGATGGTAGATATTGATCAGATATTGAAGACACTAAGGTAATCCATTGCATCCTGGGTCATCACCACTCATTTGTCTTACCACTGGAGTATGATGATGCTGGAAGAGAGAGTGACACTAACAACTTTGTGCAACTCTGCCTTACTTAAATCCAATTCATAAACAAGTCAAGACATCACCCCATGATGTCATTGGTCCTCTTTGAAAACAAGTGCTGAACAACAACTTACACTATAGTAAAGGAATATGATAAATATTCAAATAAGTCTAAGCTGGTTTGGTACTTGACTGTTCTCAATGAAAATACAATACAGCCCAAAATGAAAGATTGACATTCCAAATTAAATTATTTGCTCATAGGGTTTTGAGTAATAGAATATTTTTTTAAAATGCATTTTATTTCAACCTCTCCATTTTGATTACTTTGTCATAGGAAAAGCTGAGATACTACTTTTCCTTAATCTAGTACCATACTTTCAAAGATAAACCACAGAAGACTACAGCAGGAAGAATATTTTTGAGCCATCATATCTGATTTTAGGCTTACTGGACTTGAGTACACATTCTTCCTTCGATGATTAATGCCCGTATAATCTTGAAGAATTCTTCTAATCTTCCTGTGCCCAGTTTCTAGAACTATAAAATGAAAGCTATTAAATTAGATTTCTGAAACACCTCCCAGATGTGGATCTATATGATCTTAAAAAGGAAACATAAGTAACATTAATTTAGATAATAAAAAATATAACCTAAGTCAAAGAAAGGTAAAGAGGCTTTCTAGAAGTAAAATAACTAGCCACTGGTACTGCTAGGATTTAAACCAAGTCTCCCAATTTTCAAACTTAGGGCTCTTTTCCCTTTACTACATTGGCTCAAATTTTGTGATATAATGACAAATCCAAGTAGAGAAGTAAAAGAGGTCATAAGACAGAATTCGGTCAGTCTATGGATGTATTCAGCTTAATTTTAACTTCTTAAAGTTTTATTCTATTTAAGATTGTTTATTGGTATTTGACACTGAATAAGGCAGATGACTAAGCTTACCCATCTGCCAGCCCTTCTTAAATTGTAGCCATTTGGGTTGAAATCTTCCTCCAAAATGCCAGAAAATTCAACCAATAACACTGTCAAATGTGTATTATCAAATAGTGACCTTATTTTAGAATGACTATAGAGGATTTTTTTTAAGTGTATACTAACAAATGTATATCAATCAATTATGTCACACCCAAAGGGATTTTACTGAGCTCCACTTTTATAGAAAAATGGATATGGGACCTTCCAGGTCATTACTTTAAAATTCTCACAATTATCTTATAGCTCTATATAGGAAAGAAAGAAAAACATGAGGAATTAAAGAAGCTTAGGAAGACTCAGGACCAAAGCATGTTACATAAGGATCTTGATTAACAGAAATACATTTCAGATGTCAGGGGATGGAGGATGCAGCCAGGGAGATATTTGCAATTTTCTGGTAATAATGACTAAGTAAGGTTTCCAACCTTCAAGTCTTGTGATTAGAAATCTTCCTAAAATATAAACCCACAATTCCTGTCTTTAGAAGTATAATCTGATTAACATAAGTTAAAACTTAGATGGATACAGCAAGGTGGCTAAGTGGATAGAGCTCTGGGTCTGGAGTCAGGATGACTTGAGTTCAAATCTGATCTCAGACACTCACTAGCTGTGTGACCCTGGGCAAGTCATGATCTCTGTTTGACTTAATCTTTTGGAGAATGAAATGGCAGACCACTCCAGTATCTTTGCCAAGAAAATTTCTATGCGGTCACAAAGAGTCAGACATGACTAACAACTGAACAATATGCTTATAATGCTTCAAGAGCATCACTGTTTAGCACAAGTTTTGATATTATAATATAGTGGATATAGTCAGTGCTAGAGATCAGAATGATTTTGGATGGGGCGCTTACTACTTGTGTAATCCTGGATAAATCATTTAATCTCTTTTTTCTGGGGTTTGGTTTTCTCATCCATAAAATGAGAAGGTCGAATTAAATTGCTTCTAAATTTATGATCCTGTAGTGACACAGTAACCTTAGAGAACAAATTTGATAAAATTGTCCTGTATATTTGTCCCATTCCAACTTCTTTTTTTTTTGGTTTTCTTTGGTGTATTATCAGATTTTGTTATGCCCTCCTCTTTCTTTTGCAGAACTCCATTATTATTTGATTATGATTCTTAAGTTCATTTTTAAAAGATACTTAAACTGAATAATTTTTCTACTGTTCAGTAATTTTTCAGTCATACCTTATTCTTTATGCCCCAATTTGAGGTTTTCTTAGCAAAGATACTGGAGTAGTTTGGCACTTCTCCAGCTCATTCTGCAGATGAGGAAACTGAGGTAAATAAAGGTAAGTGGTTTGCCCTGGGACATAAAACTAGTAGGTTTCTAAGGCCAGATTTGAATGCAGAAAGATAAGTCTTTCTGACTTTAGGCCTGACACTCTATCTATTACAACACTTAGATTCCCTATTTATAGCCTAATGTAGTCAAAAAGCCATACCAAGATAATATCAAAATGAATACATGATTTATATATAATAGGTGATATAGTGAGTAAATTAGGAAAGTGTTAAAAAAAGAAAGAATATATCTGTCATTTGGACTTGGAAAGGGTTTATGACCAAATAAGAGATGGAGAGGGTTACTGGAAGTAAAATGGACAGTTTCGATTCTATTAAATTTTTTTTTAAGAATTTAAATTCTATTAAATATAAATTTAGTTCTATTACATTTGAAGAAAAAAAACAAAACTAATGCAGACAAAATTACAAGGAAAACAGGAAACTAGGGGAAATTTTACAGTCAGCAAAAGATTCAGAGAGCTAGAGATAAAAAAGGAAATTATTTCTAGGGATAGGGAGCATACTGTAGAAATACACCCTGATCAAGACAAGGATACAAAACTATTCCAAAGGACCCATAATGAAAAATGCTATTTGCCTCTAGAGAGAGAAGTGATAAATTCTGACTGCTGATTGAAGCATTAGGTGCCAAAGAATCCATATTACTAAATGATTGAGCAACAACAAATACAATGTGCCAGGCACTAGGCTGAGTTCTGTGTATGTGTGTGCACATGTGTGTGTGTTTGCACATGCTAAGTCTTAGTTTGTAGAGGGAGATTCCTCACTTAATTATGCTAATAACATCACAGGCTCAGCTTCCTTTCCTATCCCCCTATCCTCCCAAAAAGATCTAATTGACACATATGGAGTTTGGCGTTCAGGGCTGTGCAACCTGAGTAGTAAGAGAGATTGCTTTTAATATTAGGAAGAAACCACATGACTAGAGGTGTCCTTTCTAAGAAAATCTGTAAAATGCAAATAAAATCAGGTCACCTTCCATAGTCCATTTAGCTAAATCATGTTTCTAGTCAAATTTATTTTCAAGTTAAAACAATATTGCCTGCAAATACAATCTATTAGTATATATCACTTCTGAAAGTGAACTTTTCAAAAGCAAGTTGTTAAAAGTTTGGTGATTTTTAAACAATATCATTACACTTCTCAACATCTCTACCACCCCTGCTACACACACACACACACACACACACACGCACATGCACATGCACATGCGCACACACACACACACACACGCACACACACATACATAAACTAGAACTTTCTTAAGAGAGAATTACAGTTAAACCAAGCAAATCAACACAATATAACCAACTGGTCATGAATATCTCATTTTATATGTATAAGGCATTACCTCTGTGATAAGAATTGGGAGATATATTTCACAAACATTCCTCTGAAGTAATATTACAAGTAGATTTCCAAACTCTACCTTCTGTGATTTTACCATCCCACCATAGTCAATTATAATTCAGAATATGTTATTTGTTGCATTCACTGACCAATTACAAGGGTGACACTAATCAAAGTATTGATTGCAGAAGGTAGAAAAGGAAAGCTGATTGTAATGGCAGAAACAGAATAAATGTGGGAACAGTAGGTCATTTTACATTCTTAACAGCTGCTACTATTTTCTGAATTTAATAATGTAAGTGAACATTTCCCGACAATCTATTTCTAAGTTGGAAGAGAAAAGGAAGTCACCAAAAATAAACTTCTGTGTTATTCAGGAAACCTGTATTTGATTATGAAAATACATTGACAGGGTGTTCATCCACATTTTTTTACACTTCAGTATGAACATACCACTAATACATGTACATGAAAGTGAAGATTGAAGGCATATTCACAAGGAAGATGTCAAAAGAAGTACTTCCCAAAAATTGAAATCTGGGAATTACTTCCCTTGGGGAAAGTACTTAGCACATTTGCAGAATAGAAATAATTCTTTTTTTTTTTAGAAATAATTCTTAAGTTATTTTTTCAGCATAATAATTTTTTGTCATTAGCTGAAAAATAAAAGTGAAAGTTGTTTCAGACTCTAAGTAAGACAGGGAGAATTTAATGGGTCTTTGTCTTCTTTTAATGGAACATGTGTTTTTTTTTCTTAAATCAGCTAAACTTTCTTATTATAAGATCTAGGAAAAAATGGTACTGTCTAGCATGGAAAAAAAAAGATTAGCATATGGTCATTCCATAACTAAACAAAATATCTAATAATCCTATTTTACCCTCTGGTTCTAGAATATCAGGATAGTTTTCCTTGATAATTTCTTGAAGGATGATGTCTAGGCTCTTTCTTGATCATGGCTTTCAGGTAGTCTAATAATTTTTAAATTATCTTTCCTGCACCTGTTTTCCAGGTCAATGGTTTTTCCAAAGAGATATTTCACATTGTCTTCTACATTTTCATTCTTTTGGTTCTGTTTTATAACATCTTGATTTCTCACAAAGTCATTAATTTCCATTTGTTCCATTCTAATTTTTAAAGAATTACTTTCTTTACTGAGCTTTTGACCCTCCTTTTCCATTTAGTCAATTCTGATTTTTAAGGCATTCTTCTCCTCATTAACTTTTTGGACCTCTTTTGCCATTTGTTTACTTTTTAAAGTGGTATTTTCTTCAGTATTTTTTTGGATCTCCTTTAGCAAGCTATTGACTCATTTTTCATTATTTTCTTGTATCACTCTCACTTCTCTTCCAATTTTTTCTCTACTTCTCTTAAATGATTTTCAAAATCCTTTTTGAGCTCCTCCATGGACTGCAACCAATTCATATTTTTCTCAAAGGCTTTTGATGCACAATTTTTGTGTTTATTGTCTTCTGGTTGTATGTTTTAATCTTCTTTGTCACCAAAATAAGATTCTATAGTCTGATTTTTTTCTTTTTGCTCATTTTTCCAGTCAATTCCTTGATGTTTGAGCTCTTTGCCAACGTAGAACTCTGCTTCCAGAATGTATAGTGCTTTGCCCTAAGTTTCTGAGGTTTTGAGTAGTTGTTATCAGAGCTACTTGTAGGCACCAGTGAATTTTCAATTCAAAGAAGATGTTCATACTCCTCTCTTGGTCTGTGGTCTGGTCTGTGAGTGACCACAAGCACTCTTTTCTGCCTCAGAACTCTGAGGAGGATTCTCTCCCCACAGCTGCCACAAGCTATGCCAATCCAGCACGTTTCCTTACCCCAGGACTGCCACCCAAGACTGCAACCCAGGTCCAAGCAGGACAAAGCAAGAAAATCCTGCCTCAGCACCAGTCAAGAGATCTTTGCAATTGCCTTTATGATCAGCAATTTGATCCCCCCACCTTCTGTGGACCTGGAGCTTGAGGAGCAGCTGTTGCTGCCTTTGCTACCATAGTCACCTCTGCCTCCCTGGGGCTGGAGCCAGATCACACTCTCCTCTCACCCAGGTCCAACAAAGTTTCCCCAATGACCTTTACTTTGTCTTTGGCATTTGTGGGTTGCGAAGTCTGGAAACCACCAAAGCTGCTGTGATTCAGTCCCCTGAAGCCTGCTCTGCTCCCATCTGTGCCATCACACACCCACGCGGGCCTGCACTCTGCTCCCAGCCTGGTGTGATCGACCCTTTCTATTGGTCTGCCAGGCTGTCTTTGGGTGCAGGTGTGATTCACTTTGTCATTTTGTGGTTTCTTTAGTTCTAGAATTTGTTTAGAGTCATTTTTTACAGATATTTGGAGGTGTTTGGGGGTAGAGCTCAAACAAGTTCCTGCTTTTACTCCACCATCTTGCCTCCACCTCTAATAATTCCATTTTCAAATTAAGGCATCTGATGACCAGAATGGGACAAACTTATTCAAAGCTGACATCACATAGACACTGAAAAGAAGGCTTTACCTCCTAAAAAATGTACTTTGAGGAGTAACTCTTACATTAAGACATCAGCTCCAGAAAAATTCTGATAATATACAATTGTAGGATCTTGTAAGTTTAATTGTTATTACCCATAATCATGACCATAAAGTTTACCTTAGGGGTGGCTAGGTGGCACAGTGAATAGAGCACTAGCCCTGGAGCCAGGAGGATCTGAGTTCAAATTGGGCCTCAGACACCTAATACTTACTAGGCATGTTACCTTGTACAAGACACTTAACCCCAATTGCCCTGCCTTCCCCCTTGCAAAAAGAAAAAAAAATAATTACTTTAGTGTTTATGTCCCAGGCACCTAACAAAAGACTGGAACATAATAGGCACTTAATGTTCTTGTTAATTAATTTAACAATTAGTTATCTGCCATCTAGCCAGGCTTTGGAGGAAAAATTTCTTCACGCAACAAGTGTTTGTTGAGTACTTTCTATATGTAAAGTATTGGTAGAAATCAGAAGAAGAATGACAAGGTATAGTTCCTGCTTCTAAGAATATTGTATTTTGATGAGTGACAGTGATTGGAGAAAGTCTGGCATATGGAGTGTTTTCAGCAAAGGGAGGCTTGAGTACACCTGTGACTTAGGTTGGGCTAATGATCATTAGGTATCAGACACCAAAATTGGAAAGCATAAGAAAAAAGGAAGAAGGAGGAGGAGGAGGAGGAATAAAAGAGAGAAAAGAAAGAAGAAAGAAAGAAAGAAAGAAGTAAGGAAGGAAAGAAAGAAAGGAAGGAAGGAAGGAAGGAAGAAAGAAAGAAAGAAAGAAGTTTTGATGCTGAAAGAAAATTTTGTCAGTTTCCAGCATTTGTGCCATGTTAAATGTACTTCCAGAGTCATCACTTGGTTAGAGCTAAACTTGTCTGTCAATGGGTATGTATGAAAATCTGGAGCCTTTGAACACTGAATGAGTTTTCCACTGTATTTGGCCATGCAAATGGGTTAGGAATTGGAACTCAATCTGTCACCTGAGCCTATGATATAGGAAGATAAGGAGGTTGCTGAGGAAATTAAACTTTTCTGAATCTCTCTCAAATAGGGCAAAAAGTCAAAAGGGCAAATGGGGAGAACATGTGAATGAGAGAATATCATTTGAACAGACTTCTCAAACAAACTTCTGGAGTTGTCCACTAAACAAACAGCTTTTTGAGATGGTCATAAATACACTGTTTCTATTAGGTTGAAGAAAGATCATTGCTATTTCTGTAGCTTGTGACCTTGCCTCAGTGCACACAGGGTATCCTGATATGATAAGACCTGATCATTTGGGATTTTGCTAAATAACCTGAGATTTTTCAGATCAAATAGTCTGCTGCACAGAACACTGGGATCTGGGTAATGGCTACTTAATATGATTAGAGAGGGAGTTAAAGGGCTGTGAATACTCAGGGAGGTGAATTATATCTTTAAGAGAGATATTGATCTGCTCAATTAATGTGTTGGTTTGAAGAAAAGATTATATTTCAGACTGTCAGCATATGACATTCCACACCTAAAACTGATAAATAAATAAAATAAATATTTCTTGAGCAATTTCTTTTTCCTACTTTGATTTTTCCTTTCCAGAAAGCAAATTCTGGTCAAACACAGTATTGATAACCTGATTCTTATTGCTTGCGCAACTTCACTAAACTGACTTGAGCCTATTTTCATAGAACTGACTATTTTGGTGACACTGTGTAGTTTAATATAAGATGTACTAATTTCACAAATACTATAAAAACCTACACCATTTTGCACATATCCAAATGACAGGAATCAGGCGAATTCAAAAATCATAACTTTTTATAAGGGATTGCCTCAGTAATGTGAATCATATATTTGTGTGTGTGTATCTATGTGTCTGTGTATATATGTGTGCATGTACATATATGTATATATGCATATATATTCATGTATGTCTATATGTATGTATATGTAATTGGCCACATTGATGTGTGCGTGCATGTGCACACACATATACATATATGTGCACATATATACAGGCACATATGTGTGTCTGTGTGTATATACATATACACAGGCACACATATATGTGTGCATGAATAAATGCATATACCAACATGCATATATTCATAAAATTTTCATATACATACCTACACATATACACATTCCATTCATTCACATAGATACGTAGGCCCATATGTATGCACATACTCATGTGTGTATGCATATATGTATATAGGTATGTATACACAGGAATATATTAACATATATGTTTCCATTGTTTAGGAGCAACTGTTTTCTTGTTTCTTGATTAGTTTGTTAACATATATTTGTGTATGAATATGCATGAAAAGATAGACATCATTTTATAATTAATTATTTGTGTTTATCCTCAAATTGTAAATTCTTTAAAACTAGGTATTGTTTTCATTTTTTGTCTTTGTAAACCCAAAGCCTAGTATAAGGACTGACACATATTAAGCACCTAAAAAGTGCTTGTTAAGTCAAATTAAATTGCATACATGCTACCCGTAATGATGAATAGTAGAGGTTTTAAAAGGTAAGATGGCCTAACATTTAATATCTGGCAAAGGAGCTTAACCATTATTCAGCAGGAAATGGGAAATCACAGAGTATTTTTGGGCCAGAAATTAACTTGACCAATTCTATGAATAATGTATTTCTATCCAGCATTAATAAGAAGTATACATTGCTAAGATGAATGAGTAGAGGTAAAATAACTATAAGTTGGTTATGATAAAATTAACCTCATGAGAAGCATTTAAGTATCTACTATATATCAGATACTGATAAGTACTCAAGATATACAAGCTGTAAA
>JAQQSU010008958.1:0-12810 GCA_028627135.1 Pseudochirops cupreus
AGAAGAAGAAGAAGAAGAAGAAGAAGGATGAAGAAGAAGAAGAAGGAAGGAAGGAAGGAAAGAAGGAAGGAGGAGGAGGAGGAAGAAGAAGAAGAAGAAGAAGAAGAAGAAGAAGAAGAAGAAGAAGAAGAAGAAGGAGAAAGGAAGGAAGGAAGGAAGGAAGGAGGAGGAGGAGGAGGAGGAAGAAGAAGAAGAAGAAGAAGAAGAAGAAAGGAAGGAAGGAAGGAAGGAAGGAAAGAAGGAAGGAAGGAAGGAAAGAAGGAAGGAAGGAAAGGAAAGGACTTAGTTAAATCAGGATAACTATGACGCCCTCCACATAGGTTTAAAATAAAAACTGGAAGTTAGGAATGGGTTGGGGGGAGCAAGTTTAGATAGCAATCCTGTACCAAGATGTTACAGTTAGGTTCTACTGGAATTCCTTTCATAAAAAAGTTGGACCAAATGGGTTCTGAGGCCCTATTAAATTCACATTCTGAGCTTCTATGAGTTTTTGTGGATTTTGAGATCAAAAAGAGGAAATGGTATGACATGACAATAAAAAAAATGTCATCTTAGGCTGAACTGAGAGAGACACAAGATTTCTCTGGTTAGAATTTGTCTGATATGCAAGATGTCTGGAAAAGTAACAGAAATATATGACCAGTCTGATGGCAGACTTTGAGTCTATGTCATGGGAAAATAAAAAACTGGGGTTGTTTAATCTATGAGAAGGTTCAGGGAATGCATGGCTGCATCCTTCAATATTGGAAAGGCTATCATGTGGGGGATGGATTAATCTTATCCCATTTGATTCTGGGGAGCAGAACTAGAAGTAATGTGTGTGTTGTGGGGATGAGGGAGGGGGCAGGGAAGAGGCAAAGAGGCACAGTCAGGTTCAATGCCAGGACAGGAAAAAAAATAACTTCATAACAATGAGAGAAGTCAAAAAAGTGAAATGGTCTGCCTAGCAAGGCATGGGGCTCTCCCTCCTTGGGGATCTTCAAGTAGAGGCTCCTTGAGGACAGTAGATGTATAACAGTTGCTTACTTGTCCAACTTATTACAATGGGGATTCCTTTCTGTAATAGGCTGCACCAGGTGACCAATGACATTCCCTCCATATCTCAAAACATGATACAATGAAATGATCCAAGCATATGAACTAAAGTTATCAAAAGAATTGCAAACTATTAGCAACCATAAAATCAACCATGAGTCTTTGCCTCAAATCCAGCAAATTGGCAAAGTTGGCAAAAGATGGAAATAATCAGTGTTGTTGAGGTGGTGAAAAGTTGAGCACACTAATGTACCATTAATGAAGCCATGAAGCAGTCTAACCAATCTGGAAAGGAAACTGGGATTATTCAAAATGACTAAAATGTCCAAACCTTTTGACCCAGATAGCCTACTGCTTTCCATATACTTCAAAGAGTATAAAAATGGAAAGATAAGGTGCATTTTGAATACATCAATACCATTTTGTGAGTAGCCAAGAATGGGGAACAAAATAAGTGTTCACTGACTGAGGATGTTGGCTAAACAATTATACCACATGAGTATAATAGAATCTACTGAATTGTGAGAAACAGTGAATGCAAAGAAACATGGAAAGATATATGAACTGATGCAAAGTGAAGTGAGCACAACCAGGAAAGTAATATGCAAAATGACTGTAATAATATAAATGTGTAGAATGAAAATAACTAAAGAACTGAAATTCAGTGCTAAAAATGTTCTAATGACCAAAAATGGCTCCAAAGTAAACATGACATATGAGTCTTCTCCTCACCACTTGTTTGCACTATGGAGGACCATGGATATAGAACACTGCATGTAATGTCAGGCTTTTTTTTAATATTCTGGTTAATTTTGTGATTTACTTGGACTTTTTTGTTCCTCTTTTTTTATTCTTTACTAAAATGAATGGTTCTTTGTCATAGAGTTGGTGAAGATGGGCTCAGTAGAAAATATAAGTGATGTACTTTTTTAAAGGCATAAAAATTACATTGAAAATAAATCCCTTACTCCAACATTCTGATTTTACAGATGAGTAAACTGAGTACCAATGATCAAATGAGCTCATGGAAATTCCAAAGGTCATAAAGCTATAGATTTAATACTGGAAAGGCAATCCAAGGTCATGGAGGCCACCCCCCTCATTTTATACAGCAGGAGACCAAGAGCAGCAAAGCAAAGGACCTTTTCAAAGGTCACATACACAGCTTGAAGTTGATTCTCTAATTTCACATCTAGAGCTCAGTCCAGGAAATGAAGCTAAGGCTGAAGATTTAGAGCCCCCTAATCCCAAGCTCAGAAAAAAAATTATCCAGCCTTTATCTGAATGCCATTAAAATAACTGTTCCATGATTCATGTTTTCCACCCTTTTCTCTTGCCTATTCTCTATGTTTTCTATATCTACTTCCCTTGCTAAGATATTTTTATGATACTTTTAAAGTATGGAAAATATGCCTTTTAATTTACTATGTAGGAAGCAAAAAGATACATGCTGCCAAGTGCAGTCCATTGAAGGAGAACTATAAGCCCTCAGAAATTGCAGGCTTTGGGGATGCTAAGAAAATTGATCTCCTAGCTGTGAAAGTGAAGGGCTCACTGTTTCTCCAAACACCCAGCCCCTGAGCAGTATCCTTTTAACAAATGGTTTGCTAGACCTCTTAATGCTGGAGTATTAGATAGTAAAAAGGTGAAAGCATGGCAGGACAGATTGTGTATCAGGTAGGAGGTCAGCAAGCAAGAATCTCTGGTCCTTCATGGACTCACTCTGAGACTTGGGAAAACCTTTCTAGCCTTCCATTTCCTCTGCTGGAAAAAGGAACACTTGCGTAGAATCCCAATCTTCCTTCAAAACTTAAATCTGGGATCTAAAGACCTGCCCTGCCACCTGTGAGGCCTAACTCTGCACACATTCTATTGTGTAATCAGACTGTTGCAGTGGAGGCTTTGCCCACCCAAAAACTGTTGCGGTTTCATGTTGTGCTGTAGTGGAACCATCTCAAAGAGTTCAGAGTCAGAACACCTCTAATCCAAGTCCAGGCATTTATTGAGATTGATGCCTCTCATGAAGTGGGTTAAATTCCAAGAAGAACCAGTAACTTCAGAGAGAGCAAGATGGATTTTTATAAGGTAAAGATGCTGGTTGCATAATCAAAATTTATAGGGAATATAGGAATATGACTAATATCAAAAAGGCAGGAGGAGTTTGTTAAGGGATTAGGTAATGAAGGAGGGGCCACATCTATGGTTCCATGGTAAAACATTCTGGTCATTCTGCCCTCCAGTTGGCTAGCTATTGTGGTCCTGTCTAGTTAAGACAGATAGATAGGTACTGTGGTCCTGTCTTGGGCCAGATGGATGATGTGATTGTGATTAAATACAAGAACACACCTGTTTCTGTAGGAATAGATCTGGGGGCAGTGACCAGGTAGAGGCAGTAGGTGGTTTCCCATCCCACGGACACACCTGCTGTTTCTGTGAGAACTGAGTTCTTGGACACACCTGTTGCTCTAGTGAACAGTGAGGCATATATGAAGAAGCTAGGATATTGATGGGGGTAGAGGTGTGGGCTATGTAGGCACAGTGGGCCTGCTCTTCAGTGGGGCCAGGCCTATAATAAAGTTAGAAAATTGCAGCTGGGGGCAGCTTTATTAGGATTCCATCAAGACTACCACACTCTTGATTCTCCGCACACCGTAGCTCCATTTCGTTGTCTGCAATGGCTGGTCCATATGCACGGGATGCTGTTCCTCTTCACCTCTGGCTCACAGAACTCCTATTTTCCTTTCAGATTCAGATCAAGCTCCCTCTTCTATGTGAGACTTTTCCTGAACCTCTGAGCTGTTAGTGACCCGCCAAATTCTCATCAGTAGGCAAAGGTCTCCCCGATCAATGTTAAAGGAAGGAAACTCACAAGAGAGACCAAGACCCCCGTGGACCCAGCATGCTGAATGAGGCCATACTATACAAAGGGAGCCCTAAGACCTTATGCAAGGGTACAGAAGAGTCATCTTTCTCCACCCCAGCTGAACTCACATCTTGTTACCTGAGAAACTGCCACCAGTAAAAGCCACAAGTCAGAAGCTTCTTCTTTTATTAAATGCAGCATCTCACTGATTTTCTGCTTGTCATGGGCTGAGAGGCAGGACTAAGGTAGCACTCAGGGTCTACTGCAGCATTCTAAGGCCTTCTCAATGCTGAACCACCACACAGCCAGGGGCAGCCAGGAAATTCATCGTCCCCAAAGGCCTAAGCAGTGAGTCACCTTGCCATTGATTTCTGGGGAAACTGCTCCCTAAGAGGGCCTCTATAGGCTCATTTAGCCTCGCTGCACTATAAATAAAGGAGTATATCTTCTAAGGGTTAAAATGTAATGAGTTATTCATAATCCACTGAATTAAGGAGCCTGGACACGAGTACTGGAGGACCTGACTGTCCTGTGTATTCTGTGATGGGGAAGCTAATAAGGTCTCTAGAGAATAATTGTATGCATAGAGTTAAGACAGTGAAGAGCAGATCCTGGTGTAAAGTCATTGTTCCTTTCAATCTTGAAGCTAGGAACGACCAGCATCTGAGGGAGTGGGCAGACAGTGAGAGGTGCCCAAGAGCCCCCCCTGGTAAAGTAGGCCTGCAAGCTGCCAAGCCAGACTCTGACAGCAAATGACAAATCCTCATCAGCGGGCTCCTTTCAGCTCTGGAGAAATCAGTCATTTGCTCGACACTGCTCTCCCCCAATGGGGGCCTGCTGTTGTTTCACCTTTGCAATTTAAAATTTTCTAATGAAATTAAATTCTATCACTTAGCAGCCTTGTTCTCTGCTAAGCTACCATTAGTCACAAAGGCAGGAGCAACAAAAGAGACATTTCAGGCTCATTGGGAAAGCACAGCCTTACTAAGAAGAGAGACTACACAACAGAATTAGCAGAATAACCACATATTTGAGACCCTTTTGTGAGAATATGTCATGAATTATACCATAATTTGGTGCATGTGGATCAAGCTTATAATGCATTATTTGAAGGTGACAAAGTATCTGTTGGAATATATGGTTACTTTTGCAGTCCTAACTAGCTGTTTACAGACTTCCATAAAAGTAGTTTAGGAAAGAATATAAGATCATAGTATGCATGATTCAGAGATAAAAGAAGCCTTAGAGGTCATTTACTCTGACACATTTTACAGAAAAGGAAACTAAGTTTCCTGAGAGAGGAGATGGCCCACCCTTCGATTGAATGAATAGGACGGTGATTTAAAATTATGTATTTATTGTTGCAGAAATTAAAATCATAGAATACAGAATACCAGAGCTAGAAGAAGTCATAGAATGTGTTCGGCTCCCCTAGAAATCAACAGTAAGGTCACTCATTGCATGAGACTTTGGGAATGAATAATTTCCTGGCTCTTCCTGGCTGTGTGGTGACTCAGTATTAAGAGGGCTTCTGGGGGCCTTAGAATGCTGCAATAGACCCCAAGTGGTACCTTAGTCCTTCCCTCCCAGCCCATGACAACAGAAAAGGAGTGGGAAGTTGCATCTAATAAAAGAAGAGGCCTCTGACTTGTGGTTTTTACTAGTGACAACTTCCCAGATGACAAGGTATGAATTCAGCTACCAGTAGAAGAAAACGGCCCTTCTGTATCCTGTGATAAACATCACAGGGTTGGGACGGCTGGGTAGTGCTATGAATAGAGCACCATCCCTGGAGTCAGGAGGACCTGAGTTCAAATCCAGCCTCAGACACGTAACACTTACTAGCTGTGTGACCTTGGGCAAGTCACTTAACCCAAACTGGCCAGACTTTCCCCCTCCAAAAAGCAAAAATAAAATAAAATAAAGTTCACAGGGCCTGCCTTTCTTGTATATGTGTTCAGAAGAACACAGAATATCAGAATTGTGAGGTCAGCTGGTGTGGGAGCAAAAAGAAGACTGAATTTGAAGGTAGAGGTTCTAAGTTTGAATCTCCTCTCTAGTACTTGCTAGCAATGGGATTCTGAGTTAAACATCTGGCTTCACTTTCCCCAACAAAATGAAAGGTCTGGACTAGGTGCCTTCTAGCTCTAAATCTATGGTCCCGTTCCCTATGGCCTACACTAGCAAATTGGGGGGAATGAAGAAAACAGCCAGGTTTCAGGGTGGATTGATTAGTGAGTTACACCCTCTGCTAACATTTTCATGTAAAGATGACTGGAACTCAGGACAGCCGGTCAAAAAGTGCTTCCCAGCCTTAATTCAAGGTATTCTCACAGCAACCCACTGAGGAAAGGCTGGATGAAGATATAGCAAGAAAAAGACTGATCTGACAAGCAAGAAGATAACCAGGAGATCAGTGTCATGAAAACTTAGAGAGAAGATAATGTCTTGGAGGAGAAAGTAGTCAACAGAGTCAATTACTATAGAGAAGTCATAAAAAATAAAAAGTGAGAAAAGGCCACCAAATTTGGCAGTCTGGTTGTTGAAGTCCTCTTGGTCTGTTTTCTGTTGGTTTGTACTTGGTTTGATTGTTTTTAAATTTTCTTTTCACCCTCACTGTTTAACACAATATCAGACACATAGGGAGAACATAATAAGTAATTGTTAACTGATTTAGTCATTAAAATGAATCTTACTCTAATTTGTCTTGTACGCTCTTTTGAAATAGTGTTCTCTTTGACATAGCTTGGAAATTGATCCCCAAGCACCATCAAAATTGTGTTGCCATCAATGGGGATTTTTCTTCTCAGCGCCTGGACAGTTCCACAAGCAATTGTTGATTTCAGCATTTGAGGTGCTGGTTGCATATACAAACAGTGGGTTCACTGGGTGCTGAGTTACTAATGTTCAGGTGCATGATTCTGCTTATAGTGCTGATGGGAACGGGTCACCATGGAAATGTCGAAGTTGTCTTTCACTTAGACAAAGGAAGATGGAATGACTGCCTAAAATATGAAGTTGTGAGGGAGTGTAGAAAAGTAGTGGGAAAGAGATTTATCCAGATGGGCTAGACCCAGACTGACAGGAGCCTTGGAAAGCCAGACAGATGTGCCTGGGCTTGAGGCACCAGAGAGCCATCGTAGGTCCAATAGAAGGTATGTGGTGCAATTAGAGAGATGAGATACTACAGTTTCATTAAGTGTCAGTCCCAAGGAGCTGTTTCACTTATGAAATAACCTCAGGCAAGTCATTTCATCTGCATGAGCCACAGATTCTCTATTTATAAATGGGGATAATAACAATTCCTTCCCTGTCTAACCCAGGAGAAGAGAGGATCAAATGGAATGACATATGTAAACCATTTTATAAAGTAACTCAGGCACCACTGGCAGCATTGCTCCTACCATAGGGTACCTAGGATTTTAGGATTAGCAAGAATAATACTGAGACTTGCAGGAGATTTGGGGAACTATTGAACCAACTTTCTTCATTTTATAGATAAAATTGAAGTTATGCTTCACCATGGTTATGTAGTTAGTAAGTAACACAGTGAGGATTCTTTTCCAGATCATAGGATAATTGCCTTAGAATTTGAGGGGATCTCAGCAGTCAAGCCCAACCCCTTCATTTTATAATTTTAGGATCTAAGGTCACCTGAAATTACAGTAATTAACTTGCCCAAGGTCACATCATTAGAAAGTAGAAGAGAAAATTTCCTTTGACTCCAAATCTAGCAATTATTTCATTAATAGTGTGGGAACCCAAGAGGTCATCTCAACCAACCTTCTGGTTTTATAGATGAGAAAGCTGAAGCCCAGGGAGTTGAAGGGACTTCCCTAAATGAATGTTGTTTATTGGCAGAGCCAAGATTTGAACCCAAGGCTTCTGATTTCAAATCCAAGCCAGCTCAAAAATTTCCATCTACACGTCAGCAGTGACTAAGAAAGAGAACCCCTTGTGATTGTCACAGGACATTCTATTTTCTTTCCCTTTCTAGAGGTGGACAACGAAGGAATCCTTGAACTCCTGGGGGGATGTAATAGTAATCAGTTTGGCAAATACTTAGCACTTAGTACCTTGGGGCTAAGTATGGAAGCTGCTAACTCTGTCCCACTATTGAGAAGGCATGAACTCCCCTGTTGATAAGGAAGAAGGGGATTGGCTGAGACAGGAGGCACCCACCTTCCCCATCTATCTCTATACAAATATGCTTGGGATAGTAATTTTATTTAGAGCATTAGTTTATTTGTCATTAAAACAGGGATCTATAAAACCCCAGCACCTTTCATTACTTATGTGGAATGGTGTTTGTGAGCAAAGACCTTCATAAAACCTACAACTTATAAAATGTGAGCTATCATTACTATTGCTGTGACTGTGATAAATGATACCCAAAACATTTTAGCAGGTTAAAGTATCCTGGAAGTCAGTCAGGCACTTGCCCTTCATATTTCAGACTCAATTTATACTTTATAAAAACTTTTCTTAAGGCAAGAAAGAAGAAACCATGGCTTGGTAGCCCTGGATCTCTGCCTAAAGGCTTGGGATCAAGACAAATCATCCATTTTGCTTTGTGGAGACTGTCCAACCAGGCACTTAGGATTTATAGATCCTAATGAACACTTTGGATAGGGCCTACAATCGATCTGTTGCCAACGTGTATTCTATAGAGACAGTGCTTGAATATTCCATGTGGGCAGACAAAAGCCAATGAGCAGATGGAATGTTGTATTCTGTAGCAGCTGAAGCTTATACTTTCAATTAAACTAGGTAAGCTATTTATAACTTAGTGGTTCCTCTTAAGCACATGTAATAAATTGAAAGAATGAGCCCAAGGCTCTAAAAATTGGACTTTCCCTTCCATCCACCCTTGTGCGAAAAATATAGGTTGGTGATCTGAAGAAAATCTTTGTTCTTAGAGCATTTTCTCATTTAGAAACTACTGACTAGAAATACCAAATCAACTTCTAGAGTAGATAGGAGGATAGACAGAGGTGACAGAGAAGAGACAACTGCTCCATTCATGGGTGTGCCAAGGAGAATCTTTGATTGGAAAAGGAAAACTAAAATAAGTTATTGAGCTAATGGAAAGGTGAAACCCAATATAAGAAGGATAGAGAGTAAGAGAGCACTTAACTGCACAGGTCACCTGACCAAAATAAGCCTCAAACACACTGACTGAAAGAAGAGGCAGTTATGACTCATGAGCTACTTTCACTGATGAGTGGAAAATTGTGCAGAATAAGAGAGGTTCCACAGGTTTGGAAAAGGGCATATAGTTTACTGATTGCAAAAAAAAGGAAAACATAGAGTTTTAAGACTACAAGCACATGGACTTAAGTCAAATCAATACAAATTCTAGAACACACTACTGAAGGGATGGTCAGTGAATACCCAGAAAAGGAAGCAATAATCACAAAGAGTCAGCATGGCTTCAGCAAGGACAAGTCATGCCAAACCAACCTCATTTCCTTTTTTGATTGGATTACTAGGATAGTAGATCAGGGAAATGGGATAGTTATAGTTTACTTGAATCTTCGCAAAGCATTTGACAAAATCACATGTTATTCTTGTTGATTAAAACATGTAGACTAGAGAATTGCATGGTAAGGTGGATTTAGAACTAGTTAAATGAACAGACATAGAGTCACTATTTATAGATTTCAATGTCAGCTTGGATGGAGATCTCCAGGGAAGGTTGCCAGGAATCTGTCCTTGGTGTTGTGCTTTATAAACTTCTCAGCAATAAATTGGATAAAGGAAAAGATAGGATATTTGTCAAACTTGCAGAAGAAATAGAGATGGAAGAGATAATTAATTCATTCGACAACCAACTCTGGAACCAAAAACATTTTAACAATCAAACAATTAGACAATGAGTAAAAATGAACCAAATTTTATCAAAAAAAATTAAATAAAGTCTTAACCTTATTGCCCTAATCTGTAAGCACTAAATTGAGGACATGTGACTGACTAAATGGCATTATTTGGTTGGGGAGGGGTCTTGATTTTAAACTGGATTTTACTACAGGTCACATGTACAAGGAGGTTAATGTCAGAAACATCTTGTAGATTTCTAAGTACTCAAGCCACTTCTCATAGAAATGCATATAGTGTGTTCCAGTGTACCTAAGCACAGAAAAACCAATGGGTGTATGTGAGAGAGACAGAAATAGAGAGATCATAGACATCATTTTTTAAATGCTTACCCTGTGCTAAACACTGAATACAACTTCAAACAAAGAAGACAACCCTTTCCCTCAAGAAGTGATGTGCAGACTTGAGACCTGGCAAAATAAGGGCAAAACTCACTTGTGAAAAATGGGCAAGCCAGAGGTTTCCCATGTGGTAGAGATGTTCTAAGAGTAAGACCATGACTGCATTTTAACTGAACTGAACATGCCCTTCAACTTTTCAAGTACTGAATGCTGTTGTATAAAATTATTATATAACTATTTATTATTATAAAATCATTTATATAATTATTATATAAAATTATTAAAATTCTTATACCTAAGTTTAATTAGGGGCAGGTAAGTGGTATCAAACCTAGAGTCAGTCAGAGCTGAGTTTCAATCCAGACTCAGATATCACCTAGCTTTGTGACCCTGGGTAATTCACATAACCTCTGTTGGAGTCAGTGTCTTTGTCTTTAAAATGAGGATAATAATAGCACCTACCTTCCAGGGTTGTGGTGAGGATCAAAAAAGACAATAATTGCAAGTGCTTAGCACTATGCCTGGAATATAGGAAGAACCTTATACATATTAGCTATTATTATTATTGTTTCTCCTCCTCCTCCTCTTCCTCCTCCTCTTCCTCCTCCTCTTCCTCCTCCTCTTCCTCCTCCTCTTCCTCCTCCTCCTCCTCCTACTACTACTACTACTACCGTCACTACTACTACTACTGCCACTACTACTGCAACCACTGCTACTGCTGGTCAAGTGCACATTTTGTTTGGCAATAAAAATGATGCCCTTTTATGATACAGTAAATATTCACATTTTAACAAATAAAATTACTTGTGTGCACACTCTAGTGGAATGTGTTGTACACCCCTGTGGTAGACAGTATTCTTTATGTTAACAACTGCCCTTAGTTTGGGAACGATTGAACAAATGGTGAAACATGAAGGTAATGAGACATGACCACTATAAGAAATAAGGAATATGAGGGATTTAGAAAAAAATGGGGTGTCTTATATAAAAAGACACAGAGCAACCAAAACAGAAAAAAAAAGAAAAATATACCCAACAAAGTAATGTAAATGAAAACATTCTTTCAAGGAAACTGAGGTTAAGCGACTTCCGGAGACACAGAGCTAGGAAGTGTCTGAGATCAGACTTTCCTGACTCCAGGCTCAGTGCTCTATTTACTGTGCTACTGAGCTGCCTTTGAAGGGCTCTATGAGGAGAACCAAGGCAGAAATGCTGGAAGACAACTGAATTCAGCCTGACTCAGACCCAGAGATCTTGAGTTGTACAGCGCCTCAGAGGCCTTCTTAATTCCCTCACTTTCTTTACAGATGAGAAAAACAAACCTGAAGTATAGTAAGTGACCGCCCAGACTCACACAGGGAGTAAGGGTCACAGGTGTGGTGGGCAGCCAGCTTCCCAGAGTTCAGAGTCTCTCCAGGTGCCATCCTAATTACAATCAACAATCCTGGATACAAAGAAGAGAGAATGAAACAGACATGTCCCCTTGTGGTGAAGAAATGAAAGACTTGGGCGCATAAAGTTTCAGACACTGTCAGAATTTTTGGTTGACTTTTTTGTTTTGTATCATATGAAAGTATATTGAGTGGTGGGGCAGTATCAGGAAATGAATATCCTATGAAAAGGAAAAAATAAAATTACAAAATTTTAAAACATCTGAGGGGTCTAGTGAACTGCAAAGTCAATTGGAGTAAACAATATGTTTTGACTTTGAGAAAAAGCTAACATTATGTTGGGCTACCTTAAAATGAAACATTGGTTGCATTATATTGGGGGCTCTTTGAAAGAAAAGACTGTCTTGATGGTTCAGGGGGCAGAGCCAAGATGGTGGCGTAACAGCAGCAACATATCGCAGCTCTCATATAGCCACCCCAAAATACCCATAAAATATGACTCTAAACTAATTCTCCAAAACGCACACAAATATACTTTCCACTAAAGTCAGCTTGGCTACAAGGAACCATATCAGCACTGCAAACCGAAACCAGCCTGGCCTGAAACCTCGGGTGTGTCCCAGGGGTGGCTGGATGAGAGGAGCCCAGCCCTGGCTGGAGCTCTGGGTGAGCAGATTGGTAGCAGCTGCAGCAGGATCCAGAATTAGGTCAGTGGGACTTGCGAGGTCGTGAGAGAAACGCGGTCTGGCCAAAACACCTCCAGGGCTGAGAAGCAAAAGGTGGAGGTTCTGCACCCACCTCCGCATTGTGGCTTCAGGGCTCTCAGCGTGCAGACTGCAGGGGAACCAAGCGAGAGTTCAGAGGCCAAGTGCTCTCATGTTGAGCGGCCTGGATTCAGATCACGGGTTTGGGCTTTGGTCCTGTGGTTTGTTTTTATTCAGTGAGCCAGAAGTGGCGGAGGGACCCAGCAACCTCCTAAGAACTCCGGCAGCTGGGAGGACCCCAGCAATTTGGGACAGAGCTTTCCCCTCCCCACAGAGATTAAAAAAAAAAATCATGGACTGACCAACCATGAATAAGAATAAGCATAAGAAGCAGGGTAAAAACAGCAACCAAACCCTAGATTCCTTCTTTGAAGAAAAGAAGGACCAAGGCAGAGAGCTGCAGGAGGACAACACAGCCAGAGCTCCCCCACCAGGGGCTTCCAATAAGCATGAAGATTGCCTCAAAGCTAGAGATCAGCTGAAGAAGGATTTTGAAAACCAAATGAGAGAAGTGGAAGAAAAATTAGGAAGAGAAATAA
>JAQQSU010008959.1:0-12810 GCA_028627135.1 Pseudochirops cupreus
AGGGTGAGTTGAATACGAAGGGATGATATCTAAAAAATAAAATTAAGGGGGTGAGAGAAGAATATATTGGGAGAAGGAGAAAGAGAGATAGAATGGGGTAAATTATCTCACATAAAAGAGGCAAGAAAAAGGTTTCACAAAGGAGGGGAAGGGGGGGAGGTGAGATGGAATGAGTGAACCCTACTCTCATCTGATTTGGCTTAAGGAGGGAATAACATACATACTAAATTGGGTATCTTACCCCACAGGAAAGTGTGGGGGAAGGGGATAAGGGGCGAGGGGATGATAGAAGGGAGGGTAGTTTGGGGAAGGAGGTAGTCAGAAGCAAACTTTTAAAAAGGGACGGATCAAACAAGAAAAAAGAATAAGTGTTGGGGGGAGTGCTATAGGATGGAGGGAAATACAGTTAGTCTTTTACAACATGACCATTATGGAAGTGTTTGGCATAACTACTCATATGTAATCTATATTGAATTGCTTGCCTTCTCACTGAGGGTGGAGTAGTGAGGGAAGAAAGGAGAGAATTTGTAACTCAAAGTTTTAAAAACAAATCTCAAAAAATGGTTTTTACATGCAACTGGGAAATAAGATACACAGGCAATGGGATATAGAAATCTATCTTACCCTACAAGAAAGTAAAGGGGAAGATAATGGGGGTGTGATAGAAGGGAGAGAAGACTAGGGGCAGTGGTAAACAGAATGCATGCCATCTCAGAGTTGGGGGGGAAAGGAGAGATGGGGAAATTTGGAACTCAAAATCTTGTGGAAATGAATATTGAAAACTAAAAATTAATTAATTTTTTAAAAGAATAAGAATCGGTGGGGTCATAAAGATTGATTCTCTAGGTATGGTTTCTCCAAATCAGAACTTTGTAAGAAAGAACACTGGTCCTACTCGGGTACTTAATATAGTTCTTATAAGCAAAGCTAAAGTATGCAAGGCATTGGTGCATCCTAGGCATGGTAGGTCCCCTCTTCCTTAAGGTGTCACTGTTCCCATTATTACCAGAACCATCATCTTCCTCTGAGCTTGGATTCCTGACTACCACCTTCCTCTCACATAGTTCCCCACCCTCCCCCAAAAATTTCCCTTGAGTAAACAGCTAAGATTGGGAGGAAGAGATGTATTTAAATAAAGGTAGACTAAAGATATAGGTGAGGAAAATATGAACAAGGGAGAATCAAGGTACCTTTTCTCCCTAGCTTGTTATCTATTCCCACATTACGACAATGAGGAAAAGTTCCTTGTTTCAATTCCCTCCCCTATCATATGGGGCATTAGATTAATGGTAAACCCATGCTAATACCCTTAGCTTTCTCTTCAGACAGCAGAAATGTAAGCTGTATATATTAAAGAATATCAGTTGTGAGAAAAAAGTACTAATGTCTCTTACCTTTTTGTAGGCCTCCTAATTGTCAATCTCTGGGCAAATGTTCCTTCTACCTAGTGGAAAGTACAAGTTTGCCTGTTGCTTAGCACAATAGAGCTTTACATCTGTAAAGCTCTGGCACATAGTATGCATCTAAAAATGATTGTTCCCTTCCCCTTCCCTCTCAGAGGTTTCTGTATGCCAAAGGAAGATTCAGAATTCACTGACAAAAGCTAATATTTAGATAATATAGTCAGTTTGGCAACTTTCATTTAAGTCTCAATGAAAGATTAAGGAATAGTTTAAAAAATTAATGAAAAAATTTTAATGCATTTTAAAAGGATCCTTAGTAATAAATTGAAAAACATTCCCAAGTTGAAAGATTTCTAAATGAAACTCCCCTTTTATATTTTAGTGCAAAAGTGTATTTTCCAGCAATTTTCCATTGTTCAGTGATTTTAATACAGGATGGCACTGACTGATTATTTCCTGAGGATCCCTGATCAGTGCTTTCCACAAATGATGAAGTTAAAATGTAATGGAATCATGTTTCTTAAAATGTCTGTTATTGTTTTAGGGTCATGCTAGGTATTATACATTTATAATCTCCTGCTTGCCCTTCTGGCAGGAATCAAAGTCTCCCTTGGAGAAGAGAGGGTGGAGGCAACTCCAGATATCTATTCCTACCTCCTTGTGAGTCACATCCAGAGACAGGTTATGTGGACACACATAAGCTACATATACACATATAACTATCCAACAAGAACTGTTACGTACAGCTATTAGTACTAAGTATTAATATTTATGTTTCTGTCAATGCCCATTATATTCATGGAGTCAGAAGATTTGAATTGCTCTGCCAATACTGTGCAGAGTCATTTCACCTCTATATGGCTCCTATTTCCTTATCTAAAAAATGGTTCTAATACCTTGCCCTACCTACCTCACAGTATGGTTGTAGAGACTAAATGAGATCATGAGAAAGTGCTTTGTACAAAGTCAAAACCACTGTGGACCTTGGTTATCTGTGGAAACTATACCAAGCCCTAGCATTTCCCCTAACAGTATCAAATTTCAGAAACCCCAGAAGAACAGGACCTCAAGTCAGGTCACTCACTAGACAGAATACCAAGGCCTAGGACAATTTCTTGCACATATCAGGTAGCTAATGAAGATTTATTTAATTGAAGTGACTTTACAGCAGACAGCTATAATGCTGTTCTTCCTCTCTATTCTCCTTTTCTGAACAGTGTAAAAAGTATCATAACATCACACATCTCTGAACAAATGCTTCATGGTATTTTCCAATCGTGCCCAGTTTCCAACACCTTTATTGTTTTTCCCTTTATCCGATGAATTTAATTAGGACCTTTTTTATAATTAATTTATTTTTAGTTTTCACCATTCACTTCCAAAGGATTTTGAGTTTTAAATTTGCTTCCTTTATCTCTCCTTCCCCCTTCCCAAAATGGAGGGCATCTGATATAGGTTCTACTTATACATCCATATTAAACATATTTTTCCATTAGTCCTGATGTAAAGAAGAACTAGAATTAACGGGAGGAATCAGGAGAAAGAAGAAACGAAACAACAAAAGAAAAGAGAGCAAATAGTATGCTTCCATCTGCATTCAGATTTCAAAGTTCTTTCTCTGGATGTGGAGAGCATTTTCCATCGTGAGTCTTTTGGAGTTGTCTTAGATCCTTGCATTAATAAGAAGAGCTAAGTCTATCAGTCAGTCACCGCCCAATGTGGCTGTTACTGAATGTTCTCCTGGTTCTGTTCATTTTACTCTGCACTATTTCATTAATTAGGAACTTTTAATAGGATCTGTACAGAGATATCATTGATCATAATTACGTTTTTTTTTTAAAAATAGTCAGGGAGGAAGAAAAAAAAATCAGAATTAAAAAGCAAAAACAAATCCTGTCTCAAACAATACGATACTCTTGACTTTTCAGGTACGTTGACAAATGGACATAGAAGGCCGATTACTGCTAATACTTGCAGTTGCTTTTTTGGTAGTTCAAGGTGGAGTGAAGAGAAAAGAGGAAAGAGGGAAGAAATAAGCAACATCTCAGTGGGTCAACCGCGTCTTTTAGAGTCAAGTTTCTGAAGATACTGACAAAAAAAGTTTTTGAGGTATAGCTGTCAGAATAGAGAGGTTAGCCGAGGCAAACCAGTTTATTTAGGCTATCACAGCTTGAAAGGGAGTGGCCAAAGGTGAATGACTTAAAAATGAAAAGGCGCCAAAAAATGAGGCAATTGGGAAGGCATGGGGTCGGGAACCAAGTGCGCAGCTTGAAAGGGAGTGGTCCAAGGAGAGTGATTAAGGAAGGAAAGCAAGAAACTGCCGTAATGGAGAGATGGGGCGGTCAGGAACCGAGCAGAGGGAAGACCTAGGCAACTGAAGAGGAGGGAGGAAGGTGAAGGATAAAAGGGTAGCTCTCCCAAAGACCACAAGGCAGACGGAGGGGAGTGTAAGTCAGGAAAAGAATCGAGGAAGGTGCGCATGCATAGCAAAGTTAGGGAAGTGGCAAAGTGAAGGGAATCTAGTCCAGGAGTCGGAGAAGCAGCAGAGTAAGGGGGCAAAGGTGTAATTGAAGATAGATGTGGCCTGAGCGGCTCTGATAGGAGTGAGCCGACCTAGGGAGGCAGGTCTAACTGGGGGCAGGTCCGACCTGGGGCATACATCAATGGAAGCCTGCCGAGGGAGGCGGATCTTACTGCAGGTAGCTCCAGTAGGTGCAGCCAAGGAGCCGACAGACAAGAGTGACTGCTGCTAGTGGTGGTGCCCTAGGGTGCGTGGAAGGACACGGCTGTAGGTCCACCTTCCCGCCCACACCGGCGTCTCCACCCGAGGCGCTGTCACACAGCTCGGGGGTGGGCGGACGGGACGCGCACCAAATCAGCCAGTGGGTTGGGCTGGGGGCGAACGAGGCGGCTATGTGGGGCTGGTGGCAAGTAGTGCAGCGCATACCCCAGCGTTATCCGTGGCCCACTAATGTGGTGCTCTATGGGGCTCTGTATACGTCTGGGGACGCGCTGCAGCAGCTGTTGCAGGGCCGCGAGCCTGACTGGCACCAGACGCGGTGCGTGGCCACCGTGGCCATCAGCTTCCACGCGAACTTCAACTACGTGTGGATGCAGCTCCTGGAGCGCGCGCTGCCGGGCCGCACGCCGCGCGCCGTGCTGAGCAAGGTGGTGTGCGACCAGCTGCTGGGCGGGCCCATCGCGCTGGGCGCCTTCTACACCGGTGAGGGTCCGCCAGGGCGGGACAGGCTGGGCCGGGAGCGAGGCGGGACGCGGGGCGGCGCTGCGGGGACTGGAAGACCGGCCTGCGGGGCTTCGGGGCGCGAGCCGGCATGACCCCTTGGACCCTGCCTCCAGGAGGTGCCAGCGCTACGCAGCGCAGCCGGCTGCTTTCCTTTGAAAATGGGACACAAAATGTCACACGTACACATAAGCCGTATGATGCATGCCCGAAAACAGCTAAATCCCTTCTCCTTTCGGGCAGTAGTTGTAGAAAACGGGGAAGCAGACGATTTTTCACACACACACGCGCACACACACAGACACACACATATGTCTTGCTGTGGTGCACACTCGAAAACGTAGCGACCCTCCCTTCTGCTTTTGGGGAACAGCTGCAGAAAACGGGAAAGCAAGAGGTCTCACATCCACACAAACACAACACGCACACGAAGAACACCCGGGCCTTGCAGTGCACGGCGGACACTCCCAGCACGCATACATGGTGAGTTTCCACCAGAAAAATTTTGCGACCTGTTTTTGGAAAGGGGTGGCATACAATGAAACAAAAGATTTCACTCATACAAATGCAATCCGTGGACATACATATATACATACATGAACGTACACACACGCGCATAACCTATTTATCTTTGTGGATCGCCGCTGAAAATTTAGTCAGTGACGTGGCTGCAGAAAATAGGGAAACAAAAGATTTTTCACAACGCTCACATGTACGTGGGCTGACACAACGGGTTCGTTGTGGTTCTCTCACCGGAAAATGTAGTCACCTGTCTGACTCTTAATTTTGACTCTTGACAGGAGTGGTTGCGGCGTGGGGATGGGGAAGGGGGAATTGTCACATAAAACCCAAGGCTATACATCTTGGTGATGAATGTCTGCATATTTAGCAACCTCCCTTCCTCCCTCTTGATTCTCTGGGTTCACCCAGTGTTGCATAAAAACGGAAAATAGAAGGTTTAACATATAGTGTGTATGCACTCACAAGGCTGCTGGATTTTACCGTTCACAGCAGCACGCTTTGTGATCTCCCCCCTTCCTTACACTATTTCACACTGAGTAGTTACAGAATCTGGGTCGGAAGTTGGCCCCAAATGCAAAGCTTTGTCGGGGCTCCTTACAATCCTCTCTGGTCACTGACTGGCAATTGAACCACAGACAAAAGAAACCAGACAAAATTGAGAAAACCTAGGACTCAGAGACTAATAAAGAGTTGTTTGATGATGTAGCACAAGGTATATAAAAATTCAAGAAATGTAATGTTTGAGATGGTCTTCATCTTTTTGACTAAATTGTCATTTGAGGGTGTTTCTTAGGAGTCTTGATTTTGCCTTAACGTTTCTAGAAGAAGAGTTTGCCCCCCACTTTACCTGTGCCATGCTATTTGGAATTTCATTTTTATTCTTCATAAAACGGAGAAGTCCAGCTTTTCTAGACTATGGAAGAATATGGTTTATAAAGCACCTATCAAAAGGCACGGTAGATTCCTGGCTTCTAAATTCTGTTTGGAATCCTTATGATAATGCAACTTGCAGTTTCTAGGTCACTCCAACTCCTTTTTTAAGTCAAAGTATTTTTCTTTTTGTCAAGAGGTCACTTACCATGTCCAGTGTTGAAAGAAGCAAGTAGCTTTTGTTTCTCATAGTACTGTTGTTGTTCAGTCTCTTCAGCCATGTCCAACTCATAACCCTATTGCTCATCTTCCTGCGTTCAAATCTGGCTTCAGACAGTAGCTAGGTGGCCCTGGGCAAATCACTTAGCTCTCTTTACCTCAGTTTCCTCATCAGTAAAATGAGCTGGAGAAGGAAATAGCAAACCACTCCAGTATCTTTGCCAAGAAAACCCTAAAGGTCACAAAGAGTCCAACATGACTGAACAACAAAAAGTGTACAGTATGATAAAATCTATATTAGGTCTTTTAAAATTCCTGTTGTATCTGTTTTTACAAATAGGCATGAGTATACTTCAGGGGAAAGAGGATAAGTTTTTGGACCTTAAGCAGAAATTCTGGAATACTTACAAGGTAAGTACCAAGCAGGTCCTATTTCACTCAGCATTAGATCATTGGGTCTGGTATGGGTCTGGTCATGTCACTTCAGTGCTAAACCATTTTAGTATATAAAATTTAAACTAAGGAGTTTAAATTTTAGCTTTCAAGGCCATCCAACAGTCTGGTCCTATCCTTTCTTTCCGGACTTATTTTCATATTACTTCATTTTGCTCACTCCAAGTTATAATCCAAATTCTGACCCCTCAACACTCCTGCACTTTTCCCACCCTCAATTTTTTGCCTATATACTGTTTGCTATACTTGTAATGTCCTCCCTCCCGCCTTTTTTTCAGGCTGAATTAATACTTATGGTAATGCAGTTTATAATAATGTAACTACTCAGCTTTTAAACCCAACTCAAATGCCACCTCTTTCTTCCATCAGTAAAAATCTTCCCCCACAAAACCTTACATTGTACTTTGTTTTGCAAGACCTTTTTATGACATGATGTTATCATGTATATTTTGATATATAATTTATACATATGTATGTGTATATATGTGTCTCCTAAGACTCTAAGTAAACTCCATGAAGACAAGGACTATATCTTATCTAAATTTTGGTATTTAGAGCCAGAGTCTGGATATTTACAAAGAGTAAAGGCTTAATAAATGTTTGTTGAGTTGGTGAATTGACTTGTCAAACTGGCTATTGTTCTTAAGTAAGCAAGATTTAATTTGCATATTTCTCAATATCATGCTTCATTGAAAATTAGTTAAACCTGGTCAATGACCCCCAAAGTGTGGTCCAGGGACTTTTGTGGGGTCCTCAAAACCCATCAGGTCAAAACTATTCTCCTAAATAAATTAGCAAACAAATAAAGGATCAAATATGGTAATATTTGTAAATTGCTTAACACAGTGCCTGACAGTAGGTGGTTATTAAATGCTTATTCCCTCCTACCCCCTCCTAATAATACTGAGACATTCTGATTTCTAACATAAGCATAATCCACATAAAAGTTCTTTGGAATCCTCAATTTTTAAACATGTAAAGGAGTCCTGAGAGCAAATAGTTTGAGAAATTGTACTAGGATATCACTTTGTCAGTATCATAGACCCAATTACTCCCTCCCCCTCTTTTTAAATCAAAATAGTACAATATAAATGTAGGGTTTGATCAGAAGACTGGAATTCAAATCCATTTCTACCACTTAGTATCTATGTGACTTTGAGCAAATCAAAATCTCTCTGGCCTTAGTTTCCTCATCTCTAAAATGGGGGGTTGGAATAAGTGGCCTCCAGGGTTTCTTCCAGTACTAAGGTTGTAAAGCCTCTCATCCTTTGCATATGAAAGAGGGAAAGTAATTGAGATATAAGATTTCCTCAGGCATGGGGCAGAGGGAGAAGGATATATTTGTACTCTAGCACTTTAATCACAGTCCTTGCAATGGTTTCTGAATTGGCTATGTTATCTTTTTACCGCTGACCGTGGTTTATTTAGAATCGAGGTCCAAGAAAGTTCTGCAAAACTATAATAATTCAGAACTGTGCATGGTTTAGTTAGTACAACAGTTCCCATAATCACAGTCAATGATTACAGGTGTACAATTGTAAAGGCAACCTTTTTGTTAAGTCTCCATGAATGAAACCATTCTCTGTATTAACAAAGATAATTGCAGCTGGGGATTATATTACCCAGGGCTAGCCTTAAGGGGTGGTAAAAAAACCAGACTGTGTATATTGCCTGTCCAGTAATTTTGTAATATAGATAGAATCTGGTTCTCCCAGATTTAAGTCTTACACTAATTCCTCACTGTGCCATGGAAGGTACACTGAGTACCCAAACATCAAAGCTTCCTCTGATTTGGCAGGTTTTACCTAGCAAGATGGAAAGACTGATGAGGTTCAGGATTGGGAGAACTGGTTCAGATTTTTGAAAGAATTCTATCAGACCTTCTCTTTAGCCAAAGGGCAAAAGCATGCGGGCCTAAGACTTAGCAAGGAGCTAAACAAAGGCAATGATATAGGACAAGACTAGACTTATATAGCCAGAAAGCTATACAGTTTATAGGATGGTGATATAAGTTTTAGGCTTTCTAAAGGGGGTTGGAGATTTAGGGACAAGATGAATCTTGCAACATAAGGACTAGGGTGAGGACTATGAATGACACAAGATAAGGGGGGCTAGGGAATCTTTATGACAGGATGGGAGGAGACCAGGAATTTTAGGATAAGGTGAATTTTAAGGTCAAGATAAGTCTTGCAGTCTTGCAAGATAGGGATACGGGTTGGGGGTGGCTAGGTGGGGCAGTGAATAGAGCACTGGCCCTGGAGTCAGGAGGACCTGAGTTCAAATGCGGCCTCAGACACTTGACACATTTACTAGCCATGTGACTTTAGGCAAGTCACTTAACCCCAATTGCCCTCCAAAAAGCAAAAAAAAAAAAAGATAGGGATACAGGCTGAGGACAAAGAATTTATGACACAGGATAGGAGGAGACAAGGAATTTTAGGATAAGGTGAAGTTTTGTGGTATTTCTAGATAAGGGGGGACTTTGGAATGCCAGGGAAGGAGCATCTCAACCTTTAGGGCACCTTTGTATTTTAGGGTCCCTCTAGTCTAGAGGATAAACCACTGAAAGGGCAACTCAGACTTTGGGGCACCTTTGTATCCACATCAAGACTTCACGTGATGATAGATTATAATTTGTTTAGGAAACCATTATGCCTCTCATCAGAGGCAGCCTGGCTAAATTTGAGAAGTAAAATTACCAAAGAATTGGCCATAAAGTGATGATTATTTTCATTTGGTTATTTGGCCACATCAGTTCAATAAAATTGTTATCGGTCAGTGGTGGAAGAAATATTAGCGTTGATGAAATCATGGATCCTTGGAATATTAAAGAAGAAACCTGATCCAAAGAAATACTCAAGAGTAGCCTCCATCAGTGAAAATAAGAGTGTAAAGATTAGTAAGAAGTGTTATTAGGTAAAGAAGGGGGTAGTGGAGAGATGTACTAGCACGAAACATGTACTTAGTTTAGGTTTGTATGACTTAAGTCATACAATTTTGTTTTAAGAGTTCAGTACTTTTTTTTTTTTGGAGGGGGGAAGGCTGGGCAGTTGGGGTTAAGTGACTTGCCCAAGGTCACATGGCTAGTAAGTGTTAAGTGTCTGAGGCTGGATTTGAACTCAGGTCCTCCTGACTCCAGGACCAGTGCTCTATTCACTATGCCGCCTAGTTGCCCCTCAGTACTTTCTTATATAAAAATTAGAAAGCTTTTTGGGGCAAGGGTGATGAAATTATTACTTCTGCTAATCACCATCAGTTTAGGGTATTTTTTTTTTGGAAGGGGGAAGGCAAGGCAATTGGGGTTAAGTGATTTGCCCAAGGTCACCATCAGTTTTCCTTTTAAAAATTGAATTTAGTGAGAAAAATCTTTGTATCAGATATCTCTGATAAAAATCTATTATCTAAGACTTACAATGAATTGACATAAATATATAAAATCAAGAACTCCAAAAGATAAGTGGTCAGAAGATAAGAGTTTTAAATAAAGTCCAAATAATCAACAACCATATTAAAAATCATCCAAATTACTAATAGTAAAAGAAACACAAATTTAAACCACTCTGAGGTTTTACTTCATGATCAGCCATCAAAGTGTTGAAGATAACAAAAGATGGAAATAACTAATGTTGGAGAAGATTTGGAAAGACTGACACACTAATACATTCTTGGTGGAGTTGTGAATTAGTCAACCATTCTGGATGTCAGCTTTGGTTAGGCAAAAAAAAAGTTAGAAATCTTCACGTCCTTTGATCCAGTGATCTCATTACTGGATATATACATCGGGGAAGCCAAAGACACAAAGAAAAGCCATATATGTATTTTTACATGCAGATAGATGTGTGTATGGGTATACATAAACATTCATAGCAAAACTTTTTGTGATAACAAAAAGCTGGGAACAAAGTATGTGCCTATTGATCGGCAAATCACTGAACAAATTGTGGTAAATGAATGCAATGAAATACTATTGTGTCTTCAGAAATTACTAATGTGAGAAAGTCAAAGAAACATAGGAAAAGTTGAATGAACGTGATGTAGAATGAAATAAGCAGAACCCAATCTTGACCCCACAAGTACCACTACTAGATACATAGTCACAAAATTTAAAGAGAGATAAAGAATGCATATGTGCAAAAATATATAGGGTAGCAATTTTTGTTGTAGTAAAGAAATTAAAGGGATGATGCCCATCAATCGGGGGATGGTTGAACAAATTATGAATTTGAATCTAATAGAATATGGATTAATGAATATGAATCTAATAGAATCTAATATGAATCTAATAGAATATGATTATAGTGACCAGTGAAGGCTCCAGAGGACCGATGACAAAGCATGCTACTTAACTCCTGACAGTGGGTGATACACCAGATCCAGGATTCTTAACCTTTTGTGTCATGGTCCCCTTGGGTAGTCTAGCTGAGCTTATTAGAATAATGTTTTAAAATATATAAAATAAAGAGAAAATTTGAAACTCAAGGGATTGTGGAACTGAATCTTGTAAACTAAAAGGAAATAAACAAATCAATTTAAAAAATAAATATATGAAATAATATAGAATTCCAAAGGAAGTCAATTATATTGAAATATAGATACCATGTTGGGTTCTGCTTATTTCATTCTACATTTTTTTAAAGAAGTCCACAAATCTCAGCTTAAGGGACAGAATGTTACGTGCATTTTTTTTTTAAGTTAGATAGCATTTTTCTCTCCTTTTCAAATCACTCCCCAAAAAGAAAAAAAAATACCTCTTAACAAATGAGCTTAGACAGGCAAAACAAAATACTATTATTGACCATGTCCAAAAGTGTGGTGTGTCTCACTGCATATTAGTCTATATATAGCATATTTGTCAGGAGGTGGGTAGCATTCTTCACCATTGATCTCTTGAAATCAGTTATGTGCATTTTCAGTAAGGCCAAGGTATGGTTTGCTTAACCGTGCTTGTTTGTTGCAAACGAGGATTTAAAAATTTGAGGAAAGGGGAGTGATAATGATGAAAAAAAAGTGCAGTTCAAGCTTTTTTTTTTAAATGACAGCATACAACAGAAGGAAATTCAGAGGGAGACATAGGACAACTTTGAAACTAATGTGCTGAATTTATTATATACTTAAAAACAAGCTATATATTATAGAGATTCACTGTGTATACATAATATATTCCTCTATTTCTGCTCTTTATATATAGAAGTGTTAGTCAAGTTCATAATTACAAAAAAGTTATTAAAAACAAACAGAACCAGAACAACATACACAATTAGAATTAAAACCATACATAAAGTGCAGCCAGATTCAGATTAATTATATGACTACTATTGATTCCAGTGAACTGTTGAAACCCAAGTTCCTCTTTTCAGCAGAGAGAAGAGGAATCACCAGTTCAAAATGTTTCATTCATGATAGCTTTGACATTCAGGTTTTGCCAAACTGTTTTTCTTTGTTAGAAGGTGGATTAACAGGGGAGTATATCAGGAAATAATTAGGATGTAAAAACACAAGACATAAATAGAAGTTTTAAAAAATGGACTGATACATTTTGTTTTGAGATCACAGACAGTCCCCAATAACCATACTAACAACATCCCTTTAAAAAAAATCCTCCATTGGGTAAAAAAGTCTATCGATTGTTGAGGACTCTGCCTTTTATGTCTGACCCTATATTAACAATGACTGTTTACATGCCTGGGGTTTTGTTGCTTCTCCATGTTGATTTTATTTCAGTTGTTTCAGTTGCTGTGCATATTGTCTGAGCAACACGTTGTTTCTTTGGATACTTCATATTTGCACAAATATATTCCATAATTTATTCAGCTGTTCCTTAGCAGTTGTGCACATCCTTTTTTCCAGCTTTTCCAGCTCTCTACTAAAAAGAGGGACTTCCAAGATCTGTTCTCTGGAACCAAGATGGGTCATATAATTAATCTGAATGGGGTTGACTTTTAGAGTTATTTTAATTTTCATTATTGTTGTCGTTATGAACATTTTCCTGATTCTGTTTTGTTTTGTTTTTGTTTTTGTTTTTTTTCTATTTCTTTTTTTTCTTTTTTCTTTTCTTTTAAATGACTTGTTTATTTACTTTTAATTTACAAGATTCGGTTCCAC
>JAQQSU010000896.1:0-16764 GCA_028627135.1 Pseudochirops cupreus
GAAAAAGAGTCAACAGCCTGACTGAAGAAAAAAGCACCTTAAAAATAGACTAACTCAAATAGCAAAAGAGGTCCAAAAAGCCAATGAGGAGAAGAATGCCTTTAAAAGGCTAATTGGCCTGATGGAAAAGGAATTTCAAAAGCTCACTGAAGAAAATAATTCCTTCAAAATTAGATTGGAGCAAATGGAAGCTAATGACTTTATGAGAAATAAAAATACTGTAAAACAAATCCAAATGAATGAAAAAATAGAAGGCATTGTGAAATATCTCATTGGAAAAAAAAACACTGACCTGGAAATTAGATCCAGGAGAGATCAATAAAAAATTATTGGACTACCTGAAAGCCATGATCAAAAAAAGAGCCTAGATACCATCTTTCAAGATATTCTCAAGGAAAATTGCCCTAATATTCTAGAACCAGAGGGCAAAATAGAAATTGAAAGAATTCACCTATTGTCTCTTGAAAAAGATCCCAGAAAGAAAACTCCTGGGAATATTAAAGCCAAATTCCAGATTTCTCAAGACAAGGAGAAGATATTGTAAGTAGTCAGGAAGAAACAATTTGAATATTGTGGAAACACAATCAGGATAACACTAGGTCTAGCAGCCTCTACATTAAAAAGGGCTTGGAGGTCGAAAGAGCTAGAATTAAAACCAAGAATCACCTACTCAGCAAAACTGAGTATAATATTTCAGGGGAAAATATGATTATTCAATGAAATAGAGGACTTTCAAGCATCCTTGATTTAAAAAAACCAGAGGTGAACAGAAAATTTGACTTTCAAATACAAGACGCAAGGGAAGTATGAAAAGCCAAAAAGGAAAAAGAAATCATAAGCAACTTACTAAAGTTGAACTATTTGCATTCCTACATGGAAAGACGATGTTTGTAACCCATGAGACTTTTCTAAGTATGAGGGTACTTGAAGGTTTTATATGTGTGTGGATATACATATATAGAGACATATATATATGTAAGTATAGGTGGAGGTATGTGTACATGCGTATGTATGTACATGTATATAAAGAGGGCACAGGGTCAGTTGAATGTGAAGGGATGATATCAAAAAATAAAATTAAGAGGTGAGAGGAATATATTGGGAGGTGATGGGGAGAGAGAGAATGGGGTGGATTATATCACAGGAGGCAGGAGCAGGTTACAATGGAGGGAAAGAGCAGGCAGGTAAAAGGGAAAGAGTCAATCTTACATTGGATTTGGCTTAAGGAGGGAATAACAAACAGACTCATTTGCGTATCTTACCCCACAGGAAAATGGGGAAGGGGATAAAAAGGGAGATGATAGAAGGGAGGGCAAATTGGGGGAGAGGGTAGTTGGAAGCAAACACTTTTGGAAGGGGATAGGGTCAAAGGAGAAAACAGAACAAATGGGGGCTTGATAGGATGGAGGGAAATACAGTCTTTCACAATATGACTGGAAATGTTTTGCATTACTGTACTTGTATAGGCTATATTGAATTGCTTGTCAGTGGGAGTGGTTGAGGAGGGGAGAACAGTGAGAGTCTGGAACTCAAAGTTTTAAAAACAATTGTTTTTTACATGCAACCAGGAAATAAGACATACAGGCAATGGGGAATACAAATCCATCTTGCCCTACAAGAAAGTAAGGGGGTGGGGGGTTAGGGTGGGGATATAAGAGAAGGCAGATTGGAGGAAGGAGTATTCAGTATGCTTGATATCTTGGGGTGGGGGTTAGGGGAGACATGGGAAGAAAATCCGTAACTAAAAATCTTTGGGAAATGAATGTGAAAAATAAAAATATATTTTAAAAGAAGAATTTATTATGCTTCAGCTGATGGAAAAAAAAAGTCAGGGATAGCAATCATGATCACAGCCAAAGTTCAGGCTAAAATAGATTGAATGAACAGAGTAAATTTATTTTTATAAAGGTACCATAGATAATGAAGCAATCAATATTAATACTGAACCTATATGCATCTGTGAAATCTATGAAATTCCTGAAGCCCTCATATTATGTGTAAATGTTAGTACAAGGCATGTGTCCCCCACCCCTACTCCTTAGCAAAATAACTGCTTTCTTAATAGAAACAAGTCACAATCAACGGTTGTACCTTCTAGACCTGAATTTCACATAGATTAGCTTAAGGGCTGACCACAAGGCATTATCTGAGCTCACACTGTGTATGTGCCCCAGATGAAGCTCCAACCCCTCCCCTTAAACATAACTAAACCCTCCAAAAATTGTATGAAAATCCATGGTCTTGTCCACTGGTCAGCCAGCCTTGGCCAGAGCAGGCTAGCCAGCTTTGTCAGTAAGACTGACTTGGTATTGAGATGGTGGAACCCATATGACCCTGCCCGAAGGAAACTATGATCCAGTAGCCTTAATAGGGTGACCCTGTACCCTTGTGAACAGCTCCTGGCAGACAGCTACCATAGTCTTGCCCAATGCCGTTCTTTGCCCTAGGCATTTACACCTGCCTTTACCATTAGCACCAAGTATTGTACATCATTCCTGACTGGACCTGAGTTATTCACTGCTCTGACATGTAAAGTTTGACATGGCATCAGAAGCAGGGTTGACTTCCTGCTGGAACCAGTGATGGTCTTCCTGCTACTTCTGTCACAGATTGTGACTGCTGGATCCTGGAGCACTGCTAGCCCTTCTTCCCCCTCCCTTTGTCTCTTCCTCTTTTTCTTTTGAAACACAAAGGAAATTAAGATACCCCAGGCCCAGGATTATGCAGAATAAGGGAGTTTTAGGTTAGGCTAAGCCTAGTAAGGGCTCCTCCTAGAAAGTTTTAAAGGGTAACCTTGGAATAAAAGTCAGTAAGCCTATAACTTAGAAGGTAAGACCTCATCAGCACCATGGTCAATAGGGAGTCTGGCACAGTTTCTTGCTGGAAAATACAGCCAAATACCAACAAGAAGCCTACCCAGGGAACTTTGGGCATCTTTTGTGTTTACACGGTATGGGAAATGGTGTTATCAGTATTTAAACAATTGGTGCAGGGTTACTCAGGAGGATCTCTGAAACTGCAGGACAATATAGGGAATGTATTATCGATATAAGATAGATTTCCTGGGAAAGAAACTAAGGCTAAAACCCAGTGCCCCCCAAAATAAATGGGAAGTCTTCCATTGTTGGGATGTTGAGCCAAGTACCAGAGAATATCAGGCAAATATCAACTCACTGAAGGAACAAACGAAACAGTAGTTCTCAACCTTCCTAATGCTATGACCATTTAATACAGTTCCTCATGTTGTGGTGACCCCCAACCATAAAATTATTTTCATTGCTACTTCATAACTAATGTTGCTACTGTTATGAATCGTAATGTAAATATCTGATATGCAGCATGTATTTTCATATGCGACCCACAGGTTGAAAACCGGTGTGAGTCTAGAAGAAGCTATAGTTATTTAAAAAAGAAAAAGATGTGGGTGCAAAAGATAACTCAGTCAACAAGCTAGAGCATGAACTTGAAGATGAGGAGTCTGTACGTTCTGGCACTGACAAACCCCGTCCTTCACAGAAAATCTACCTCTCTTTAGAACAAAGAGATTCTATCAATGCAGAGGGCTCCCCAGGGCAGTTAGCCTTCAAGTGAAAGTTTTACCCACCAGTTCCATATTCTGAGTAAAGAGTGAGACTGTCAGGGCTAAGTAGGCAGTCCCTCAAGTTCAAGAATGATCTGGGGGAAGAGAAGCACAAGCCTTATCTCCACAGATAAACAGCCCTGGGGATGGTAAACACCATAGAAATGGTGGGAGCTGACCTTTGTCTGGAATAACAGTTGTCTAATACAATGTGGGCCATTTCTGTCAAGGTTTGCTAACACATATTGGTTCTTGATCTGCAAAGTTGTCATAAAGACAAGATTTGGCATGTATGAAGAAATTCTCCCTTGTTGTATCAGGGAAGGTCAGGCTATGAATACAGTGGGTTAGTTTGTCAAAGTCAAGGGTTACTATGAGAATAGCAGCAACAGAAGCCATGGGTAATACATAAAGGAGAAGGTGTTTGAGGCACCCTGGGAGGAACAAAGGCAGTTTGGATCTACTCCCTGGGAGATGTGAAGCTTGAACACAATCCCTAGCAGGGGAAGAGTCATGGATCTAAGGTTGATCCACTTCAGTGTCTTCGTATTAGGAGTATACAGGTCACACTGAGCTAAAGCTGCAGCTACAAAGCTTCCTGTCAGGGGTGGGGCACATCTGGATCTTGGTTGTGGGAGACACTCTATATGAAGGGGACACCTTCCCGTCAGTCAGAGCCTCCTTGTTTATGGGATGACACACTCAACACCAAGAACTTTCAGAGGATATAAAGTTTGCTGAGGCTGCATTTGAACTCAGATCTTCATGATCTTCTGTTTCTTAGTTCCATCCACTCTGTCTTAGTGTGTCTGTCTTCCATTAACTCTTCCAACATTGACTGTTGTCATTTTAGAGAGCATTTTTGCCATTTTGCAGATTATGGCATGTGTAGTTTATCTATGTCTTGGCACTGGACCCAGGTGACTCCTGAGGAGAAAGTGAGGCTGATGACTTTGCACGGCCCTTCCTCATGGAAATCCCATTCACTTGTCAATCATGGCATCCCCTTCCTAAAGTCATTGTCCTCTTCATGAACAGAAGACAAGCAACAATATTTCTCATTGGTGATTTGGAACATTTTTGCGTGTGTGATTGTGAATATTTAGCAATTCTTTTGAGAATTTTTGACCATTTATTAGATAATGGCTACTAGTGTTTGTGTGTGTGTGTGTGTGTGTGTGTGTGTGTGTGTGTGTGTGTGTGTATGATATACCATATATTATACCTGCTATTTCACCAATACCAGATGGTTTTGGTGACTTCTGCTTTATAAGATAGATTGAGGTCTGCAAGTGCTGTTCCCCCATGTCCTTATTGCTTTTCATCATTTCGCCTAACGTTGTAGATCATTTGATTTTCCAAATGTTATAATTTTACTCAATCCTTTTACTCAAGATTCTGTCCACAATATCTCCTGTCTTGCTCTTCACGGTTACCTCTGACAGATTTCCTCATTC
This sequence comes from Pseudochirops cupreus, assembly GCA_028627135.1. Taxonomy (NCBI): domain Eukaryota; kingdom Metazoa; phylum Chordata; class Mammalia; order Diprotodontia; family Pseudocheiridae; genus Pseudochirops; species Pseudochirops cupreus. The sequence goes on from JAQQSU010000896.1 coordinate 5,038, forward strand.
CTCCCTGTCTCCTCCTGTGCTTTTAGAAAGAAGTCTTATTGGTCTTTCAGCTGTTATTCTGTTGCTGCTGTTGTCTCCATTTCTGTTATTTGGGGTTGCCAAGACACGAATATGCTCTTCAAATAAAGTTTTCTTTCTAAAAATATTTCAGATTTCTCTTTATTGTTGAACATCCACTTTTTGTCCCACATTATTAAGCTCATATTTGCAGAATAGGTCACCATGGCCTGTATCCCGAGTCCCACTGCTCTCTGAAGCACATTCCTCAATTCTCCCCTCATATCTAAGGGGTTTGGAATAATCTTGTGTTAGTCCAATGCCCTTTCCATTATATTTGAAAGTCTTTCTCCTGGCTTTCATTTTCTATGTTCAGAACTTCTGGCCAATTTGCTTTATTTCCTTCATGCTCATGTTGATGTGTTTTACCCATTGGTGCTCTTCTGTGAGACCTGTCATCCTTAGGTTGTCTGGGCATCCTGTCTTTGATTTCAGCATGTTTTCTTGTATACTGGGCACATTTTCTCTTAATATTGTTGTTCTTTGCTTCTCTTCTTCTACGTTGTCCTTCACTTTTGTGTATTTGAATTCCCAATTTATTGTTCTCACTTTTTTTCTTTGCAGAGGCTTGCCTGGACATGGACGATCTAACAGAGGAAAGCAACATATAGAAGAAGGATGAAAAGGGGTCAGGGTGGAGAAGTCAGTCAGAAGTCCCAAAGAAATAGGGCCAGGTGAGAAATGAGGAGATATCTGAGGTGAGTTTTCTCTTTAAAAGGAGGATTGGAGTTCATAACCTCAGCCCATGGTGGTGAAGGAGGCATTGGGCGATGATTGAGAAGGAAAGAGATTTGTAATAGCTTCTGTTGGGTGTAAATTAGGGAATTAGAGATCAGTTATCCTTTGGTAAAAGGAGTGTATTCTTTCAGTGAGAATTCAGACTATGAATACTGTGCAATGAAGAAGAGTGACTCAAGACCGTAGAGAAAAGGAAAGATGTATAAATTCTTGGGAATCTCAAAAAATGTAAAGGAGCAATACTTGAGTTGTTCAGAAGTAAAGTAATACAGCAAATGAAGTGTGAAATGTGGATTACTCTGTTTTTCTCCTCTACAGATCTATCTACCTCAAATATAGAAACCATACTTTCTCCCTGATTCCATAGGGAGACACATTCAATAAAAGACATTTCTTAAATTTATTCCAAACTGATCATATAAAATGTTTTTTTTTCTCCAAATTTGGTTGGGCTGTTAATGTCTATGAGTTGTCTCAGATGCTCATGAAAGGTATGATGTTTGGGCAAATCTATTGTTTTTCCTTCAGTTTACTCCTGTAATTGCTTTTCCTTTTTTAAAAATCTTTTTCCCAATTACATGTAAAAACAATTTTAACATATTTTTCTTCAAATTTTGGGTTTGAAATTCTCCCTCTTCCTCTCCTCCCTCTCACTGAGAAGGCAAACCCTTTGACATGAACATTTCCATGTAAGTCATGCTGTGAAAAAAGAACAGACAAAAAACCCAAGAAAAATAAAGAAAGTCAAGAAAAAAACCATCTTTCATGTACATGTAGGTTCCACCAGTTCTTTGTCTGGAGATGCACAGCATCGTTCATCATAAATCCTTCAGTATTTTCTTGGATCATTGTGTTACTGAGAATACAAAAGTTATTCACAGGAGACCATCATATAATGTTGCTGTCGATGTGCTCAATGTTCTCCTGGTTCTGCTCATTTCACTTTGCACCAGTTCATGTAAGTCTTTCCAGGTTTTCCTAAGAGCATCCTGCTCAGCATTTCTTATAGCACAACAGTACTCCCACACAATCAGATACAACCACTTGTTCAGCCATTCCCCAGTTGATGGGTATTCCCTCAATTTCCAATTCTTTGCCACCACTAAAAGACCTGCCATATATATTTTTGTACATATAGGTTTTTTTTTTTCCTTTTTGTGTTTTTATCACTTGGAATAAAGAGCTACTAGTGGTATTATTTGGTCAAAGGGTATGCATGGCTTCATAGCCCTTTGGGCATAGTTCCAAACTGCTCTCCAGAATGGTTGAATACAACTTCACTGACAGTGCATTATCGTCGTAATATTCTCATGCCCTCCAACATTTTTCATTTTTCTTGTTTGTCCTATTAGCCAATTTGATAGGTGTGGGGTGGTAGCTCCGAATTGTTTCAACTTGCATTTCTCCAATTAATAGTGATTTAGAGCATTTAGTTATGACTATAGATAACTTTGATTACTTTGTGTGAAATTTGCCTGTTCATATCCTTTGACCATTTATCAGTTGAGGAGTGGTTATTTTTATAAATTTGATACAGTCCTGTATATATTTGAGAAATGTCATCGAAAGAGAAAGATGTTATAAAAAAATTTTTTCCCAGTAATGATTACAAACTATGTATTTCTCTCTATGCTATTTTCCCCCATTTATCCTACTCTCTCTCTCTCTTTCCACTCCATCCATTCTCAAAAATGTTTTGCTTCTGATTTTCACCTCCCCCAATCTGCCTTTGCTTCTATTAGTTCCACCCCCCTTCTCTTATCTTTTTCCTCTTCTACTCACATGTATGGGAAGATAGAGTTCTACATCAAACTTAGTGTATATAGGTGTGTAGTTTCCTCTTTAACTCCATTCTGATGAGAGTAAGGTTCGTGCTTACTCCCTCCCATTCCACTATGTTCCCCTCTTTTTGAGCCTCTTTTATGTCAGATAATTTCCCCCATTCTGTCTCTCCCTTTCCACTTCTCCCAGTTGTGTGAAATAATTCATTTGTACCCTCACTCTGTTCCAGTCAGTTTGGAAGGGCAGAGCCAAGGTGGTGGAGTGAAAGCAGAAACTTACATGAGTTTGTCCCCCAAACACCTCCAATGCCTGTACAAAATTACTCTAAACAAGTTGTAGAGCTATAGAACCCACAAAATTACAGAGTGAAACATCTCCAGCTGAAGGCAGCCTGGATAGCCAAAAGGAAGGGTCTATGACACCAGGGGGGGAACAGAGCATAGTCTCACATGGGCCATGCCAGCACAGACCTGCATCACAGACCTGGCCAGAACAGACCTCAGGGGACTGAATCACTGGCAGCTGTGGAAGTTTCCAAACTTCTCAACCCACAAATACCAAAGAGAAAGTAAAAGGTCAATGGGGAAACCCTGTTGGACCAGGGTGAGAGAAGAGTATATTCCAGCCCCTGTCCCTAGGGCAGCAGAGGTAGCAAAGGCTATGGCAGCAGCAACAGCAGTGGCAGCTGCTTCCAGAGCTCCAGGCCCACAGTGGATGGGGAGACTAAGTGGCTGATCAGAGGGCAGTTGCAAGAATCTCTTTGCTGGCACTGAGGCAAGAGGCCCTTTCTTTGCCCTGGTTGGATCTGGGTTGCAGTTTTGGGTGGCAGTCCTGGGGTCAGGAGGAGTGCTGGTGTGGCAGAACTTGTGGTAGCTATGGTGAGGGAGTCCTCCTAACAGTTCTGAGGAAGAAAAGAGTGCTTGTGATCACTCAAACACCACACCAAAGACCAGGACAGGAGTAAACACCTATCCTTTGATCATAGCCCCTTAGAAGAACTTAAAATTTACAGGTGCCTCGAAGTAGCTCTGACAACAGTTGTGCAAAACCCCAGAAATTTGGGACACAGCACTCTGCACTCCAGAAGCAGAATTCTACCATGACAAAGAGCTCAAAAGCCAAGTAATTGGCTGGGAAAATGAGGAAACAGAGGAAAAGAAATCAAACTAGAGAATCTTCCTTTGGCAACAAAGATCAAAACATCAACCAGAAGAAGACAACAAAGTCAAACTTTCTGTGTGAAAAGCCTCCCAAACAAATATGAATTGGCCACAGGCTATGAAGGAGTTCAAAAAGAAATTTGAAAATCAAGTAAGAGAAACAGAGGAAAAATTGGGAAGAGAAATGGACATGATGCAAGAAAATCATGAAAAATGAATTTGCTAAAGAAGACGCCAGAAAATACTAAAGGAAATAACACCTTAAAAAATGGACTAAAAGAGGTCGGAAAACCAGCGCGGTGAAGAACGCCTTAAAGAGCAGAAGTGGCCAAACGCAGAGGAGGCCCAGCAGCTCACGGGAGAGAGTGATTCCTTCAGAACTAGAATGAAGCAAATGGAAGCTGGTGACTTCATGAGAAATCAAGATAGTATAAAGCAGATCCAAGAGTGAAATAATAGAAGGCAGTATGAAATATTTCATTTGAAAAACCGCTGACATGGAAAATGGATCCAGGAGAGATTATTTAAAAATTATTGGACTACCTGAAAGCCATGATCAAAAAAAGAGCCTAGACATCATCTTTCAAAAAATTATCAAGGAAAACTACGCTGATATTCTAGAACCAGAGGGGAAAATAGGAATCCAAAGAATCCACCACTGGCCTCCCTAAGAAGATCTCAAAAAGAAAACTCCTAGAAATAGTATAGCCAAATTCCAGAGTTCCCAGTCAAGAAGAAAATATTACAAGCAGTCAGGAAGAAACAACTTGAGTATTGTGGAAACACAGTCAAGATAAGGCAAGATCTGGCAGTTTCCACATTAAGGGATCCAATGGCTTGGAATATGATATTCTGGAGGTCGAAGGACCTAGAATTAAAGCCCAGAATCACCTACCCAGCAAAACTAAATATAATACTTCAGGGGAAAAAATAAACATGCAATGAAATAGAGGCCTTTCAAGCATTCTTGACAAAAAAAATGGAGCTGAACAGAAAATTGGCTTTCACATACAAGAATCAAGAGAAGCATGAAAATGGAAACAGGAAAGAGAAATCATGAGGAACTTATTGAAGTTGAACTGTTTACAAGCCTACATGGAAAAATGATAATTGTAAATCAAGAGACTTTTCTGAGTATCACGATAGCTGAATAGAATATGTGTGTGTATATGTGTTTATGTATGTACGTGTATATAGGTATACTTAGAGGATACAGGGTGAGTTGAATATGAAAGGATGATATCTAAAAAATAAAATTAAGAAATGAGACAGGAATATATTGGGAGAAGGAGAAAGAGAGAGATAGAATAAGGGTAAATTATCTCACATAAAAGAGGCAAGAGAAAGCTGTTACAATGGAGGAGAAGAGCAGGGAGGTGAATGGGAATGAGTCAACCTTACTCTGATTGGATTTGGCTGAAGGAAGGAATAACATACACACTCAACTGTGTATCTTACCCTACAGCAGCAGTTCTCAACCTGTGGGTTGCATATGTATTAAAATATATCCCACATATCAGATATTTGCATTATGATTCATAACAGTAGCAAAATTACAGTTATGAAGTGGCAATGAAAATAATTTTATGGTTGGAGGTCACCGCAACATGAGGAACTGTATTAAAGGGTCATGGAATTAGGAAAGTTGAGAGCCACTGCCCTACAGGAAAGTAGAGGGGAACAGGATAAGAGTGAGGTATGATAGAAGGGAGGGCAGATTGGGTAAGGAGGTAGTCAGAAGCATATACTTTTGAAAAAGGACAGGGTCAAAGGAGAAAATAGAACAAATGGGGGGCAGGATGGGTTGAAGGGAAATAATTAATCTTTCACAATATGACAAGTAATGAAATGTTTTGCATAACTACACATGTGTAACCTATATTGAATTGCTTATTTTCTCAATGGGCCTGGGTGAGGAGGGAAGAAGGAAAAAAATCTAAAACTCAAAGTTTTATAAACAAATGTTAAAAAATTATTTTTACATGCAACCAAGAAATAAGATGTACTGGTGAATGTATATGTCTATATATATATGTATATATATACACACGTATATGTGTATATGTATATATACATACATACATGTATATATGTGTGTATATATATATCAGATATAGAGGGTATGTTTGCATCTTGGGGTGGGGGTAGGGGAGAAATGGGGAGAAAATTTGGAACACAAAATCTTGGGGAAATGAATGTTGAAACCTAAAGATAAATACATACCAAAAAAATTAATTTGCTGTGATTCTATAGGAATAGTGATTATAAGTGCTCCATATTAGGCCCCAGAGTTGTGAGTTGCAAATTATAAGTTCACTTGCTTAATCATAGGAAGCCATCCACAAACCCTCCACCTTTCTTTGTGTTTTCCTTATCAAAGTGACCAAGCCCAGTGTGGAGATGGTTACTCAATTATATGGAAAGTCTCCCAACTTATTTTTGTACCTTTGGACCACTCTCTTGTTCAATGTAAGCAGGTAACCATCTTATAACCATTTAGTCAGTGGAGACGTCCAATGCTTTGCCACACCTGAGAACCCCCTGCTGACATGCCATTTCTAGCTGATGCATCATTTTTGACCCTCGAAGCAAGACCTATCAACCAATGGGATTCTATACATTGTATAGCCTCTTTAGAATGTCCAGATATCAAGTCTGATATCAACCCTTATAAAAATAAGGCCCTAGAAGTAAGGGCCAGATCATAAGGAAGATCTGAGGTCCACTTCATTAGAAGGGATCATGGACCATTTAATCATTGGCTCAGATCTCTACCTCAGTCTCTTTCATTGCGGGTTGGACAGTTTGTATCCCCTCAGTACTGATACCCCAAGATGGAACAGTGATGCTTGCATGTCAACCTCTTTAGGCTGGCCCCTGTAAGGGACCCAAAAAGGAATTACATTTTTACCATGGACCCTGGCCCTGGGAAGTTGGACTGCCGCTCTCTGTACCCAAATTCTCTGAGCCTGAGGTAAATCTATCTAAACTGAAGATTAATGAGTCTACCTTGATTTACCCTAAATTCATTTTCTTCCCCCCGCCCCTGTTTATTTATTTATTAAATTCATTTTCTTCAAGAAGGGTTCCCAAATTGGCTAAGAGGTGTACATCCCTAAAAAGTATACTACCAAGGTAAGTGAATTTATCCACAGCATTCAAAACTTCTCCATTTGTTGTAACTGATGGTTCCATGCGTGGATGGTGTGATGGTGGTTGATGGAGCACCTGAGTTTTCTTAGTGTTAATTGTTCGACGAAAATAAGCAGAAGCAGCAAAGAATTGATCCATAATTTGTTGCATCTCAGCTTCAGAGGCTGCATTGAGTGCACAGTCATCTGTAAACAGAAAATCATGCACCAACATTCCCTTCACTTTGGTCTTGGCTTGTAGCCTTTTCAAGTTGAAGAATTTACCATCATTGTGGTGGCTGACCTAGATCCCATGTTTATCCTCACTGAAAGCATTTGACAGAGGGCAGAGCCAAGATAGTGGAGTGAATTCAGGGACTTGCTTGAACTCATGTACAGACCACTCCAAATACCTGTAAAAAATGACTCTAGGTGGAGCCAAGATGGCAGAGTAAAAGCATAAAATTGGTGTGACCTCTTCTCCAGTCACTTCTGAAACACATAAAAAATTACTCTAAACAAGCTTTAGAGCTACAGAACCCACAAAGAGACAGAGAGAAACAAATCTGCTGAAGGCAGCCTGGCAGGCTGGCAGGAAAGGTCTATTACACTGAGCTGGAAGGCAAGGGCAGTCCCCTGTGAGCCATGGTTCTGGCCCCAGGGAAGTCCTGACCAGCACTGGCCAGAGCAGACTTCAGGAGAGTCAATCAGCAGCAGCTGTGGAAGTTTCCAGACTCCTCATCCCATAAATGCCAGAGAGGAAATAAAAGATCAGTGTGGAACTCTGATGGAATAGGGGTAGGCAGAAGAGTGTGATCTGGCCCCTGCCCCCAGGGTGAGAAGAGGCTGAGCCACTGCAGCTGCAGCTACTGCCACATGGCTCCTTCCAGAGCTTTTGGCAGGAAGATAGTACAGAGACCAAGTGACCATTCAGAGGGTAATTGCTATTGCTTAAACCTGCTTGGATCTGGATCATAGTCTTGGGTGGTAGCCTTGGGGGTAGCCAGAGCTTGTGGGAGTTGTAGAGAGGGCACCCTCCTACTAGCTCCAGCAGCAGTGAAAACCCCAGCAATGTGGGACAAAGCTCCCTCCATTCTGGAAGCAGAGTTCTACCATGACAAAGATCACAAAAGTCCAGTAATTGTCTGGCAACATGAGCAAGCAAAGAAAGCACAAATAGACCATAGAATCCTTTTTGGGGGACAAAAAGGATCAAGGTATGGAGCAGGAGGAAGACTGTGAAGTCAGAACTCCTGCATCAAAAGCCTCCAAGAAAAGTATGAACTAGTTACAGGCCATGGAGAAGCTCAATAAGGATTTTGAAAGTCAAGTAAGAGAACTGGAGGAAAAATTGGAAAGAGAAATGAGAATGATGCAAGACAATCATGAAAAGCGAGTCAACAGCCTGCTAAAGGAGACCCAAAAATATACTGAAAAAAATAAAACATTAAAAAAAAAAAGACTAACTCAAATGGCAAAAGAGGTCCAAAAAGCCAGTGAGGAGAAGAATGCCTTAAGAGGCTGAATCTGCTGAATGGAAAAGGAATTTCAAAAACTCACAGAAGAAAAGAACTCCTTCAAAATTAGATTGGAGCAAATGGAAACGAATGCCTTTATGAGAAATCAAGGCCCTATAAAACAGATACAAATGAATGAAGAAACAGAAGGCGACGTGAAGTATCTCATGGGAAAACCACTGACCGGGAAAATAGAGCCGGGAGAGATAATTAAAATAACTGGACTACCTGAAAGCCAGGATCAAAACAAGAGGTTAGACACCATCTTTCAAGAAATTCTCAAGGAAAATTGCCCTGATATTCTAGAACCAGAGGGGAAAATAGAAATTGAAAGAATTCACCAATTGCCTCTAGAAAAGATCCCCAAAAGAAAACTCCTAGGAATGTTATAGCCAAATGCCAAAGTTCCCAGGTCGAGGAGAAAATACTGCAAGCAGTCAGGAAGAAACAATTTGACTATTGTGGAAACATAATCAAGATAACACAAGACCTAGCAGCTTCTACATTAGGGGATTGGAGGCTTGGAATATGATATTTCAAAGGTCAAAGGAGCTAGGATTAAAACCAAGAATCACCCACCCAGCAAAACTGAGTATAATGCTACAGGGGAAAATATGGTCATTCAATGAAATACATGATTTTCAAGCATTCTTGATGAAAAAAGCAGAGCTGAACAGAAAATCTGAGTTTCAAATACAAGAAGCATGAAAAGGTAAGCAGGAAAAAAATCATAAGGAACTTATTAAAGTTGAACTATTTATATCCCAACATGGAAAAAACGATAATTGTGACTCATAAGATGTTTTTTAGTTCAAGGATAGCTGAAGGGAATATATATATGTATATATTCATATATATGTATGTAAAGGAGTGTGTATGTATATATAAGTGTATATGTGAATGTGGGCATATGTATGTTCATGTATACATAGACAGAAGGCATAGGATGAGTTCAATATGAAGGGATGATATCTAAAAAATAAAATTAAGATGTGAGAGAGGAATATATTGGGAGAAGGAAAAAGGGAGAGATGGATTAGGGTAAATTATCTCATATAAAAGAGGCAAGAGAAAACTGTTAGAATGGAGGGGAAGAGCAGGAAGGTGAAATTCTCAATGAATTTTGCTAAAGGAGGGAATGACATATACACTCAAATGGATACCTTCCCCTACAGGAAAATATAGGGATAGGAGATAAGACAGGGGGTGATAGAAGAGAGGGAAGATTGGGGAGAGGGTAGGTAGAAGCAAACATTTTTGAAAAGGGAGAGGGTCAAAGGAGAAAATAGAATCAGTGGGGGGTGGGACAGGATGGAGGGAAATATAGTTAGTCTTTCACGATATAGCTACTATGGAAATGATTAGGGTAACTACACATGTACAACCTATATGGAATTGCTTGTCTTCCAAGTTGGGGTGAGGAGGGAAGGAGGCGAAAAAAATCTGGAACTTAAAGTTTTAAAAACAAATGTTTAAAAAAATTGTTTTTACATGCAACTAGAAAATAAGATATACGGGCACTGGGGTATGGAAACCCATCTTGCCCTGCTAGAAAGTTAGGAGGTGATAGGGAAGCATATAAGAGAGAACAGATTGGGGGAAGGGGTATTCAGTAGGCTCACTATTTTGGTGTGGGAGTAGGGGAAAGATGGGAATAAAAAATTGTAACTCAAAATCTTGTGTCAATGAATGTTGAAAACTAAAAATAAATGACTAAATTTCTAAAAAAATAAGTTTTTTAATGACTCTAAACGTCTGGAGTGGCAGAACCCACAAAATGGCAGACAAAACAAATTCTTGAATATTACAGTTCAGCTTTAAGAAATTACAATATTAAGTGTATGAAAAGAGCTTTCATATAACATCAACATAGGCAGAGAGAAGATTGCCTCCCTCAAAGGGAGTCTTTCTCTAGTATCTTCAGTGGGGAACTTCTCAGATGGAATAAGCCAAAAGCTGGGTACCCTGGGGACCTAGTCCAATTCTATCAGGAGAAGTTCCTCTCATAGTGCCATTCCTGGTTGGAGATGCCCCCAAACAGATGTGGCGTCAGGGATAAGAAGAGAAATATATAGTACAGATCCCCATTGAGCCAAGGGTGGACTGCCTGCCCAGGGATGACTAAAGAAAGAGCCATTGAGCTGGGTACTTTGGTAGAAAGCAAAAGAGTTTGGCTGAAAACATCATTCAGCCCAAAAAAAGGTTCATTGTTGTATGCCTGTGAAACCTGAACAGTCTACCAGTGACCATGCCAGGAAATTGAGTCACTTCCCTTTGAATCATCTTGGTAAGGTTCTGAAGATCACCTGGCAGGATAAGGTACCAGACACTGAGGTCCTTACTTGAACTAAACTGCCAGGCATTCAAACTCTGGGCTGACCATCAAGTTTGAATGCAAAAGGTAGACTTACCAAAAAGACTTTTCTGGAGAGCTCACCCAAACCAAGAGTTCACATGGTGGTCAGAAGGAACAATGCAAGGACACTCTCAAGGTCTCTCAAGAACTTTGGAATTTACCATGTGACATGGGAGACACTGGCATAGGACTGCTCAGCATGGCGGGCCCACATCAGAGAAGGGGCTGTTTCCTGTGAGCAAAGCAGAATTGAGACAGCTCAAAGGAAATGCAGGATGCAGAAATTTGGAGATTCCACCCCAGATGTTCACATCAAGTATTCGTACCCCACCTGTGGTAGAGCATTCCAAGCTTGTGCTGGTCTGATCAGCCATGGGTGGACTCATTAAAACTTACCTTTAGCCTAGTGATGTCTTTTTGGTCCTCTTTGAGAATGATGGACAACAGCCACCGCCACAGAGAGTTTAAGGGTTTATATTAGCCGAAGCACAGAACCTTCTATTACTTAGAAAGTTATCGAATTTTACTGAACAATCTCCCCAAATCAGCTTAGATCAAATGAACTCTTGTTAGTGCTCAATTCTTCATCATTCTCAGTTCTTCTTCCTGTGATTACACTTTGGCCAAAAGTCAAGAGGCATGGAAATTGGACCAGCTCTTCTATGGATTAGGGAGCTGTTCTAAATACAGAGTGTACTTTATGTGGGTGAAACCAATGGGCAAATCAGACTAAAGCAATTTTGTATTGTTACTAAATTACATTTTTTATAAGACTAAAATAATTGACATAATGTAATAGTAATCTGTTTAGCAGGATACTTAGCACTTAGTACTAAGTGCTAAGTGTAGACAGGGCAAACCCTGTCCCACTGTTGAGAAGGCATGAACTCCCCTGTTGATGTGGAAGAAGGGGATTGGCTGAGGTGTGTATATAACCAAGAATTCCAGAGACAGACAGACAGAATTGGAATGTTGCTCTGGGTGAA
>JAQQSU010008960.1:0-12809 GCA_028627135.1 Pseudochirops cupreus
TCTCATAAAGCCATTTGCTTCCATTTGGTCCACTCTAATTCTGAAGGAATTATTCTCTTCAGAAAGCTTTTGAGATTCTTTTTCCATTTGGCAAATTTGACTTTTTAAGGCATTCTTCTCCTCATTGGCTTTTTGGGCCTCTTTTTCCATTTGATTTAATCTATTTTTTAAGGTGTTATTTTCTTCACTCAGGTTGTTGACTCTCTTTTCATGATTTTCTTGCCTCATTCTCATTTCTCTCCCCAATTTTTCCTCCACTTCTCTTATTTGCTTTTTAAAATCCTTCTTAAGCTCCTCTATGTCCTGTAATCAGTTTACATTATTCTTGGAAGCTTTTGGTGCAGGAGTTCTGACTGTGTTGTCTTCTTCCCATTCCATGCTTTGATCCTTTTTGTCCCCAAAAAAGGAATCTAAAGTTGGATTGCTCAGCTTGTTTTGATTCCTTTGCCTGCTCATGTTGCCAGTCACTTACTAGACTTTTGGGCTCAGTAGAACTCTGCTTTCAGAGTGGAGAGCTCTGTCCCAAATTGCTGGGGTTTTCGCAGCTGCTAGAGCTATTAGGAAGCCACAGTCTCTGCAGCCCCCACCAGATTTTGCTCCCTGAAAATGCACCTCAGGACCACCACCCAAAACTGTGATCCTGATCCAGGCAGCTCAAGGCAAGAACATTTAGCCTCTGAATGATCGGTTGGCCCCCCTGCAATCTGCAGGCTGGGAGCTCTGAAGCAGCCACGTGGAGGTGGCTGCATAGCCGCTGCTTCAGACCACTTCTAGCTCTGAAGGCGGTCGGCCAGACCCTCTCCCCCAAATTTAGCCAAGTTCCACTGACCTTTTCCCTTTGTCCTTGGCTTTTATGGGTTGATAATTCTGGAAACCACCACAGCTGCAGGTGATATGCTCTCCTGAAAGCTCCAGCTGCAGCTTCTCCTGGATGGCCTGGGGCTAAAACCACATGGGGCTGGGCTCTGTTCCCAGTGCCCTGTGATGAACCCTTTCCATCCACCTGCCAGGCTGCCTTCAGAGGGAGCTTTGTTACTGTCATTTTGTGGGTTCTGGAGCTCTAAACTTTGTTTAGAGTCATATTTTATAGGTATTTGAGGTGATTATGGGGGGAGCCATGGAGTTCTCCTGCTTTTACGCTGCCATCTTGACTCCGCCCCAAAATAGAGGATTTTCAAGCATTCTTGATGAAAAAACCAGAGCTGAACAGAAAATTTGACTTTCAAATACATGAAGCAAGAGAAGCATGAGAAGGTAAACAGGAAAAAGAAATCATAAGGAGTTTATTAAATTTGAACTATTTACATTCCTACATGGAAAAACAATAATCGTAACTCTTAAAAATTTTCTCAGTATAAGGATAGTTGAAGGGAATATATATGTATACATACATATATATGTATGTATAGGAGGGTGTATGTGTATATAAATATATATGTGAGTGTGGGCATATGTATGTAGATGTATACATAGACAGAGGGCATAGGATGACTTGAATATGAAGGGATGATATCTAAAAAATAAAATTAAGAGGTGAAAGTGGAATTTATTGGGAGATGGAGAAAGGGAGAGATAGATCAGGGTAAGTTATCTTATATAAAAGAGGCAAAAGAAAACTGTTACAATGGCGAGGAAGAGCAGGAAGGTGAAAGGGAATGGGACAACCTTACTCTCACTGAATTTAGCTTAAGGAGGGAATAACATACACACTCAATTGGGTATTTTACTCTACAGGAAAATTGGGGGGAAGGGGATAAGAGCAGGGACGATAGAAGGGAGGGCAAATTGGGGGAGAGGGTAGTTAGAAGCAAACACTTTTGAAAAGGGATAGGGTCAAAGGAGAAAATGGAATAACTGGGGGGGCGGCATAGGATGGAGGGAAATATAGTTAGTCGTTCACAATATAACTACTATGAAAATATTTTGCATAACTACACATGTACAACCTATATTGAATTGCTTATCTTCCCAGTGGGGGTGGGTGAGGAGGGAAGAAGGGAAAAAAATCTGGAAATCAAAGTTTTAAAAATAAATGTTTAAAAAAAAATTGGTTTTTTGCATGCAACTGGGAAATAAGATATGTAGGCACTGGGATACAGAAATCCATCTTGCCCTACTAGAAAGTTAGGGGGGTGATGAAGAAGGATATAAGAGAGAACAGATTGGGGGAAGGGGTATTCAGTAGGCTTGCTATTTTGGAGGTGGGGGTAGGGGAAAGACAGGGAGAAAAATTTGTAACTCAAAATCTGGTAGAAATGAATGCTAAGAACTAAAAATAAATAAATAAATTTGAAAAAAAGAAAAAGCCTATAGGGTGGACCCATATTACAGAACAACCTCTTAATTAGTAATCCTGCCTCTATTCTCTCCACTGTTTATCTCCACATAGCTGCCAAAATGATATCCCTAAAACACAAACCCGACCATGTCATCCTTACAACTTAAAAATCTTCAGTGATTCCCTATTGATTCTTAGATAAAATAAAACTCCTCAGGTGCTGTTTAAAGCTTTCCACAATCTGAATCTAGCCTGTCTTTAAAAATTGTTTCATTGATGTTCCCTTATTTTTTTTTAATTAAACCTCTAGGGAGTTTTGGGAAGATGGTAGAATATGGCAGGAAATTACCTGGCTCTCTCAAATCACACTCATCTCCCAAATATCTTAAAATAATACCTTAAAGTGAACTTCAGAGCAGCAGAAATAAATAAAAGTTAAAGTAGTCATCCAGCCTAAGACAACTTGGGAGGACCTTGGGAAAGATCTGACCTCCCAGGTTGGTGGTCTGACTGGAGTAAAGAGCAGATGCCAGCTCAACAAGCAGCATGCTATGGGGGCAGTTGTGTTGCCCCCTCAGCTTGAAGAACTTTTTCCCCACACTGGTGTGGGAATCTGGAGGCTAGTCAGGAGAAGACTGGAGTCTTCTGCAGGTCCCAGTCTGTGGCTACAAGCACACACCAATGAGCTCGGTTGCAGAGGTTGGTTGTGGTCACTTGCAGGAGAGCAGAGCCCCTAAGGGCAATATGATGCTTGTGCCTGCCTGAGGAACCACAAGGAGTGAGAGGTTTATGGCAGCCAGTGCTGGACACTCTTCTTTATTGCTGAGGGGCAGAGAGGAGTACCTGAGGTCACTCGTAGATCAAGGTGTGAGCCAAAGGAGCAGCAGCCACACGTGGCTTTGAATGATAGGACACTGGATGAAATAAGAAGTCAAAGACCCCTAAATGGAGTTCAGAAAACAACAGCACACAAATCTAAAGCCTGAGGCATTATCCTTCACGCCTGGGAAGTAGAGCCCAACCCTAACATAACACTAAGGAATAGGACATTTAAAAAAATGAGTAAACAGAGAAAGAAACTGCACAAACAGTACTATGGTGATAGAGAAGATCAGGGTTCAAACTTAGAAGATGATGTTGTCAAAATGGCTATTTGTAAAGCTTTGGAGAAAAATGTAAAATGATCAAGCCCAAAAAAAGAGTTCTTGCAAGAGCTTAAAAAGTAAGAGAGACTGAGGTAAAATTGGGGGAAAAAATGAGTGATACAGGAAAATCAAGGAAACTATGAAAAGAAAGTCAACCAATTAGAGGAAGAGATCCAAAAATTTACTAAAGAAAATAATCCCTTTAAAAATTAGAATTGAGGAAGGGAAAGATAATGATTTCATAAGACCTCAAGAAATAATAAAACAATCAAAAGAATGAAAAAACAGAAAACAACATAAAACATCTCAATAGAAAAAATAACTGACCTGGAAAACAGATCAAAGAGAGGTAATATAAGAAGTGCTGGACTACCTGAAAATTAAGACTTAAAAAAAAAAAGAATCTAGACACTATACTTCATGCAATTATTATGGAAAATTGCCCTGAAGTTTTAGAATTAGAGGATAAAATAGCAATTGAAAAAATCTACCAATCACCACCTGAAAGAGATCCTACAATGAAAACTCACAGGAACATTATAGCTAAGTTTTAAAGCTCCTAAGTCAAAGAGAAAATATTACAAGCAACTAGAAAGAAATAATTTAAATATTGTAAAGCCATGGTCAGGATAACATAAGATTTAGCAGCTTCTACATTAAAAGACCAAAGGGCATAGAATATAACATTCCAAAGAGCAAAGGAACTGGGTTTGTAATCAAAAATATCCTACCCAGCAAAGCTGAGTATAATCTTGCAAGGGGAAAAAAATGTAGATTTCATGAGCTAAAATATTTTTTCTTTTTGGAGGAGGGAAGGTAGGGCAATTGGGGTTAAGTGACTTGCCTAAGGTCACATGGCTAGTTGTGTGTGTGTTAAGTGGCTGAGGCTGGATTTGAACTCAGGTCTTCCTGACACCAGGGGCAGTGCCCTATTCACTGAGCTACCTAGCCACCCCGAATTAAAAGATTTTAAGGTAATTTTAAGGAAAAGACCAGAACCGAACAGAAAATGTGACTTACAAGAATGAGGAGAAACATAAGAAGGTAAACATTAAAGACTAGTTAGAAGGGATTTAAAAGGTTAAACTTTATTTATTTTATGGCAAAATATTTGTAACTCTTAAAAATGTTATCATTATTAGGGTAGTTTAAAAGAGTATTCATAGGTAGAAGACTTGAGGTTGAATTATGATGGGAAGATCCTAAAAAAGTAAAATTCGGTAGCTAGAGGTAAAATAATGCAAATTATCTCATACAAAAGAAGAACTGTTAAAATAGAGGAGAAGATGGGATGGAGAGCGGTTAATGTGAGAACCTTATTTTCATGGGAAATGGGTTAAAGAGGAAATAACATATACATCTAGAGGGATATAAAAGTCTTAACTTACAGACAAACAGGAAGGCAAGGGAATAGAAAAAAAGAAGTACTCATAGAAGGGTGTGCAGCTTAATAAATAGGAGGGCAAAGGGATAGAACCAGGGAGGGAGTTTTAGAAGGATGTGCAGATTAGGGAGGCAGTTGTCAGAAGTAAATTAGACTTGATTGGAATACTACTGTGCTGTAAGAAATGATGAGCAGGTTATATGGAAAGATTTGCATGAAATAATGAAGAGTGAATTGAGCAGAACCAAGAGAATATTATATACAACAAGAACAATATTGTTCAATGAGTAACTATGAATGGTTAAGTTATTCTGAGTTGTATGAATATTCAACTAAACTACAAAGGACCTATGAAGGAAGATACTATGTACCTACAGAGAAAGAACTGATATAAAGAAGTATGTATTGTATGGCTTCACATACATATCTGTATCAAGTGTTGGTCTTCTCTAATGATGGGTTGAGAAGGAGGGAGCAAAAAAGCTTTGAACTCAAAATGCAACCAAAAATAAATAAATAATTAGAGAAATTAAACTCAGGCACCACTGCCCATCAATCACACCTGGAAATGCATGTTTCATTACAAATAGGTGAGAACCAAGATAGGAGAGTAAAAGCAGGGACTTGCTTGAGCTCTCCCCCATTCCTCCAAATACTTGTAAAAATTTACTCTAAAAAAACTCCAGAGCAGCAGAACCCAGAAAGAGAGAGAATGAAACAAATTTCCAGTCCAAGACAACCTGGATGGTTGACAGGAAAGGTCTGTTGTGCCAGGAGAGGAGAGGAGTGTGGGCTGTGCTGGCACAGACTAGGGTCCAGCAAACCTCAAGCAGACCTCAAAGGATGTAATCACTGGCAGCTGAGGTGATTTTCACACTTCTTAACCCACAAACACCTAAGACAACTTAGAAGGACAATGGGAAAGGTCTGTTGGATCTGGGTAAGAAAGGAGCGCAGACCAGCCTCAGACCCAACACAGCCCTGGGGTGGCAGCAGCAGTGGTTGCTTCCAGAGCTCACAGCTCATAGACAGTAAGAGGACTGCACAACTGATTAAAAGGACACTACAGGGATCTCTTTGCTGGCACTGAGGCAGGATTCTGTTGCTCTGCCCATATTTGGATCTGAGTTGCAGTCCTGGATGGCAGACAGTCCTGGGGTGAGGAAGAGTGCTGACATGGCAGAGCTTGTGGCAGAAGTAGAGAAAGTACCCTCCTCACAGCTCCAGGACAGAAAAGAGTCCTTGTAATCACTCATTGACCAGAGTACAGGACAGGAGAGTAGTAAACACATCTCTCCTTAGATTATACCACCTTGGAAGAACTGAAAACTTACAGGTCCTTGGAAGTATCTCTGAAAACAGCTGTACAAGCTGAAGCTTAGGACAGTTCACTCTCTACCCTGGGAGCAGAGCCCTACTTTAACTAAGAGTTAAAAAATCAAGTAACTGGATGGAAAAATGAGCAAACAATGGGGAAAAAATCAGACTATAGAATCTTACTTTGGTGACAAGGAATATCAAAAACACATTCAGAAGAAGACAACAAAGTCAAAGCTCCTACATCCAAAGCCTCCAAGAAAAATATGAATTGGTTTCAGGCCATGGAAGAACTCAAAAAGGATTTTGAAAAACAAGTAAAAGAACTAGAGGAAGAATTGGGAAGAGAAATGAGAGCGATGCAAGAAAATCATGAAAAACAAGACAACAGCTTGCTGAAGGAGATCCACAAAATATTGAAGAAAATAACAACTTAAAAAAGAGACTCGCCCAAATGGCAAAAGAGGTCCAAAAAGCCAATAAGGAAAAGAATGCCTTAAAAAGCCAAATTGGCCAAATGGAAAAGGAGGTCCAAAAGCTCACTGAAGAAAATAATTTCTTAAAAATTAGAATGGAGCAAATGGAAGCTAATGACTTTATGAGAAATCAAGAAACAATAAAATAAAACCAAAAGAACAACAAAAAAAAGAAGACGATGTGAAATATCACTGGAAAAACAACTGACCTGGAAAACAGATCAAGGAGAGATAATTTAAAAATTACTGGACTACCTGAAAGCCATGCTCAAAAAAAGAGCCTAGACATCATCTTTCAAGAAATTATCAAGAAAAACTGCCCTGATATTCTAGAACCAGAGGGTAAAACAGACATTGAATGAATCTACCAACCACCTCCTCAAAGACGTCCTAAAAAGAAAATTCCCAGGAATGTTATAGCTAAATTCCAGAGTTCCTAGGTCAAGGAGAAAATATTGCAAGCATCCAGAAAGAAACAATTCAAGTGTCATGGAAACACAATCAGGATAATACAAGATTTAGTATTTTCTTCATTAAAGGATCAAAGGGCTTGGAATATGATGTTCTAGAAAGCAAAGGGGTTAGGATTAAAACCAAGAATCATTTACCCAGTAAAACTGAGTGAAATCAGTGAGGGGGTAAAATTGATATTCAATGATGTAGAGGAATTTAATGCATTCTTAAGAAACTAGAGCTAAATAGAAAAATTGACTTTCAAATATGAGAGTCAAGAGAAGCATGAAAAGGTAAACAGTAAAGAGAAATCATAAAGGACTTATTAAAGTTGAACTGTTTGCATTCCTACATGGAATGATGATATTTGTAACTCCTGAGACCTTTCTTATTATTAGAGTAGTTAGAGGGAATGCGCGCGCACTCGTGCACACACACACACACACACACACACGTTCCAGGGTGAGTTGAATATGAAGGTATGATATCTAAAAAATAAAATTAAAGGGTGAGAGAGGAATGTACTAGGAAAAGAAGAAAGGACGGGGTAGAATGGGGTAAATTCTTTTACATAAAAGAGGCAAGAAAGAGCTTTCACAATGGAGAGGAAGATGGGGGGAGATGAGAGGGAATGAGTGAACCTTACTCTCATTGGATTTGGCTGAAGGAGGGAATAAAATACACATTCAATTTGGTATGGAAATTTATCTTACCCTACAAGAAA
Organism: Pseudochirops cupreus; assembly: GCA_028627135.1. Lineage (NCBI taxonomy): Eukaryota > Metazoa > Chordata > Mammalia > Diprotodontia > Pseudocheiridae > Pseudochirops > Pseudochirops cupreus. The sequence continues at coordinate 7,778 of JAQQSU010008960.1, forward strand.
GTAGGAGGGGAACGGGATGGGGGTGGTGGTGGTAATAGAAGGGAGGGCAGATTGGGCGAGGGGGTAATCAGAAGCAAACATTTTTGAGGAGGGACAGGGTCAAAGGAGAGAATAGTTTAAATAGGGGGCAGGACAGGATGAAGGGCAATAAATTTAGTTTTTCACAACATAACTATTATGGAAGTGTTTTGCATGACTACATACTTATAACCTATATTGAATTGCTTGCCCTTTCAATGAGGGTGGGTGGGGAGGGAGGGAGAGAATTTGGAATTCAAAGTTTTAAAAAACAAATGTTAAAAATTGTTTTTATATGCAACTGGGAAATAAGATACACAGGCAATGGGGTATGGAAATCCAGTTTACCCTACAGGAAAACAGAAGGGGAAGGGGATAAGAGGAGAGGTGGTGGTGATAGAAGGGAGGGCAGACTGGAGGAAGGGGCAATCAGAATGCATGCCATCATGGGGTGGGGAGAGGAGAGAGATGGGGAGAAAATCTGGAACTCACAATCTTGTGGAAGTGAATGCTGAAAACTAAAATAAATAAATAAATTGCAAAAAAAAAAACCAAATAGGTGGGAGATATCCTTTACCATCAGTCCTTTGAAATAATTATTCTTACCATTCCAAGTTTATTTCATCTCACTTCTCATCACACATTCTTTTTGTAGAGAAACTAGAGTACAAGCAGCTTCCGCATTTGTAAAATGGGTATAATAATACCTGCCCTGCATGCCCAAAAGGATTTTCAAGGATCAAATGAAATTATATAAAGTGCTTTGTCAGCTATAAAGCAATATACAAATGTAAATTGCTATTTCTATGTAAAAAAATTTACTGGTCAGTATAGAGACTCTAATATTTTGTTTTTCTAAGTTCTAATCAAGATGAAGAGAAGAAATAAGCATTTATATTGCTTACTATGTGCTGAGCACTGTTCTAAATGCTTTTAAAAATATTATTTCATTTGGTCCTCATAACAACCCTGTGAGAGGCACTATTATCTCCATTTTAAAGTTGAGGAAACTTGGCAAACTGAGGTTCAGTGACTTGCCCATAGTTACAAAGCTAGTAGTTGTCTGAGGCCATATTGGAACTTCCTGACTCCAGGTCCAGTGCTCTACTCAGTCACCAGCTCTCTGGTCATCAGCAAAGTTAATACTTTTAAACTATTTCAAAATACAACAAATACATTCCTGTAGAAATTTCTACCACCAGAACTCATAACCAGAGTAAAGCTCAAGATTCAGAGAAATATATCAGATTCTTAATGTACTGCCTCAAAATAAATCATTATGAAAAACGATTCACCCCCAAGTGGCAGTTGGTAAAAAGCATTTTTTTTCATCCATAGAACAAATTGATATTAACAGACATGATTACAAAAGTATATTACCCCCTTTCAAATTTTCTTACGGTCTTTTGAAATCTAATATTGCATTACTTTGGGGCAGATTTATAGACTTGAACTATGTGGGCAGAGAAGGAACAACTTCAGAAAAAATGTTCCTACGCTGACTTAAACAGGAATATTTGTGAATTACAGTATTTAAATGAAAAGGCACATAGAGTAGCTTTATAGAAACTTAGTAACTTTATAGAGACCCAGAGCACTGGGAATTATTCCTTAAGAGTAAGCCCTTACTCAATAATGAATAAAATGTTCAGATGGCCCAGGCAAGTCATTTGTTGTCAAGAATTTTATATAGTGAAAAGTGCAAACCATATGATCACAAGTCACTTCATCACTCCAAGCCTTAGCTTCCTTATCTATAATATAGGGATAATAAAACTTACAATACCTATTTTGGGGAGTTGTGAAAAAAAAGTGCTTTGCAAATTAAAAAGCAGTACATAAATGTAAGCTGTTATTAGTGTGATTAAAATTTAATGTGCTCTATCATACCTCAGTTTTAGTCTTTAAATATTTTAATTTGAGAGAATGAATGTTCCTTCAACTTGGGAAACACAGAGAGTTCGGATTTTATTTAAGAGGCGGAGCTGTCAGAAAGGAAGCAGTAACTTTTCCAAGCTCCTCCAAGAATTCTGTGGCTAACTTTAAAAACTGAATTTGAACGGATTTTAGAGTGACAGAACCCACTGGGAGAAAAGTGTGGCAGATTCCCAGCCCAGGAAAGTGCCCACATAGGTCTGGACAGGGGGAACATGGAGCATGCAGGGGCTGTACCAGTGCGGATCTGAGAGCAGACTATAGCAGAGTGAGAAGGAGCACCAGACAGCAGACTCACCCACCCAAGGCCGATTTGCAGCCATCTCATGGCAAGACAGAGGATTGTCAGAGCTGGGTAAGAGAAAATACAGGGCCCACAGTAGGGACAGCAGCTTCTCCTGGGGCTACCAGCCCACAGCCTGGATGTTTAAAAATTATATACCCAAACTTCCAGAAGTCAACATGGCAGAATAGAACCTGGTTGCTCAGATCCCCCCTCCATGACCCAGAAAACCTAGAGATAAATGTCCCACTCAGAGTAAAATCCTGAATTAGTGGAAAAAGCCTCAGGCCTGGGAGTCACTCAGGAAGGGGGAAGTGAGTCAGTACGGAGTCTAAGCCCAGAGGGTGGAGCCAGCAAGCCCTAACAACACAAGCCCAGGTGTGCCTTAGCACCACCAGGAGAATCTGCAGAAACCAGCCCTGCCGACCTCCAGCTGCTAAATGTGCCTGAGCTGTATCCCAGAGACATAGAGGTGAAAACCAGAAGTAGCCAGAACCCCTCCTCCACAACAGGTTACTCTGTGAGCATCAGGGTTACTCAGGGGAAGCACTGAGAGTCCTGGCCTTGGCCTCAGTCTAGACCCTCAAGAGGCTACAGCTCACGAAGTTAACAACCAAACCGCTACCTCCCAGCCTGAGAAGTGCAATACATCTGCACCATAGAAGCAGATATCCACCCTAAAAATCCAGGACATAGGCAATCACAATGGGGAAGAAAGAACCTGTCAGATCTAGAACCATAAAATCTTTTTATAGTGAGCAAGAACAACCAAATTCTGAGGACAACATGGACTCTATACTCACACTGGAGACCATAGAGGAAACATGAATTGGTCTCAAGCCCAAAAAGCATTCTTGAAGGAGTTCAAGAAAGATTTTAAAATCCAAATTAGGTAGGAGGTAGGAGATAAATTTAAATCTACAGTGACCAAATTGGAAAAATATCTCGTTGAAGAAAACAAATCCTTAAAAAGTAAAATTGGAGAACTAGGACGAGAGGCCCAGAATCTAACTGGAGAAAATACCTCCCTAAAAATGAAAACTGAACATATGGAAAAGGAGTTTCAAAAACTAATTGAGGGAAATAATTCACGAAAAATTAGAATCAGTCAAATTGAAGCTAAGGACTCTATAATGCAGCAAGAGTCAATCAAACAAAACATAAAGATTGAAAAATTAGAAGAAAGTGCAAAATATCTCACTGGAAAAACAAATGACTTGGAAAACAGATCCAGGAGAGATAACCTAAGAATTATCAGCCTACCAGAAAGCCATGATAAAAAAAGCAGCCTGGACAGCATCCTCCAAGAGACTGTCAAAGAAAACTGTCCTGAGGTCCTAGAATCAGAAGGTAAAATAGTTATCAAAAGAATTCACTAATCTCCTCCTGAAAGAGATCCCAAATTGAAAACTCCATGAAATATAGTAACCAAATTCCAGAGCTACAAGGTCAAGGAGAAAATACTGCATGCAGCCAAAAAGAAACAATTCAAATATCAAATAGTGGAACTACAGTCAGGATTACACAGGACTTAGCAGCTTCAACATTAAAAGATCTGAGGGACTGGAATTTGATATTTTGTAAAGCAAAAGAGCTAGGAATGCAACCAAGGATGAACTACCGGGCAAAACTGAGCATAATCTTTCAGGCAAGGAGATGGTCATTTAATGAAATAAAGAACTTTCAGACTTTCCTGATGAAAAAGCCAGAGCTCAATGGAAAATCCGATCAACACTTACAAGACCCAAGAAAGACATAAAAAGGTAAACAAGGAAAATACACACTCAAATATACGCATACACGCACACATGCACACACATGCACACACATGCACATAACTTGGGATTCAGTAAGTGCAAACTGTTTACATCCCTATATGAGAAGCAGATACCTGTCAATATTGAAATCTGTATAATTATTGCAACATTTAAAAGGGACATATATAAATAAAGGGTGTGGGTATAAATGAACTAATCGGAAGATTAAAATAAACTTTATTATGGGGAACAAAGGGATTGTAATGGGAGAAAAGAAAAGGATGAGGCAGAAAATGGTCAATTATGCCACACGAAAAGGCATAAAAACATACTAAAGTGGAAGGGAAGGAAGAATGGAGATGAGCATCATATGAACATTATTCTCATTGGTTCTGATTCAAAGAGGGATCAATATAGTCAGTTAAGTTTAGATCCTAACATGAAAAGACACAAAAACTCATTATAATAGAGGGAAAAGAGGGAGGGAGAGGAGCACTGTATGAAATTCATTAGCATTGGTTTGTGTTCAAGGAGGGAATAACATACTCTGTTAAGTATAAAAACCTATTGTGCCTTACAGGCAGTAGGACGGATAAGGGGGGGAGTATAATAAGGGGGACGGTGGTTAGGATGGAGGGAAAGAGTAGTAAGGGGAAAGGGTAGGTAAAGAGGGGGGGACACAGGGAGGGAATACTGAAGGAGGTGGTGGTCAAAAGGAAAACTCTTAAGGAGGGGAAGGGAAAAGAAAGATACAAAAATATAAACGGGAGGGAATAGGATGGAGGGAAAGTCACAGACAGTAATCATAACTGTGAATGTGAATGGGATGAACTCTCCCATAAAACAGAGGCAGATAGCAGAATGGATTAAAAACCACAATCCTACAATATGCTATCTACAAGAATCACATTTGAAACAAGAGGATATGTACAGGGTAAAGGTAAAAGGCTGGAGTAGAATATATTATGCTTCAGCTAAAGTGAAAAAAGCAGGGGCAGCAATCCTTATCTCAGATAAAGCAAAAGCAAAAACAGATCTA
>JAQQSU010008961.1:0-12809 GCA_028627135.1 Pseudochirops cupreus
CTCTGTTATTTTCTTTTTTCCTTTATCTTATTTTATCTTTCCTTCTTCATTCTCTCTATTAACCTCTGCCTATGCTTAATTTTCTGTTTGCTAAATGGTCATAACTTAGAAGTTAAATATATGTTTTCCTTTTTGTTAAGGTCACCAAATTATTGGGAAAAAAAAAGTTCCAGAATTTAGTTTTCAAATTAAGTAAATAAAATACTTCATATCCAGCTTCAGTTCTTATGGATTTTAATTTTTATTTAGCTTCTTGCTTTATCTCCTCCCCACCACAGTAGGTTACTAAAAATAAAAATAAATATCATTCCTCTCCTCTGGCCTAGAGTATCAGTTTTAAAAGAAGTCAATAAGAAAAATTGGGAGTCATTGCATTTTAGGTCATAGTCAAGTTAAGGGAGAATGATCACAATTTTGTAATTACAAGGTGAGTACCAGAATATAAAATGAAAAAAATTAAGTTAGAAATTAGAAATTGAACAACAAAAAATACATTGGTGGTGAATAACACTAAGAGATATTTTAAAATGAATAATCTGCAAGTCATAGGTCCTTGGATTTGCAACTTGAAGGGACCAAATACAAATTTCCTTTTTTTTTTCTTTTCTAATCAAAAACATGCCAATTAAGAGTTGTTCTCTTCCCTACACCTTCACCAATAAAAACAGAAAACAAAGAAAAAGAAAACTTCTGTAATAAATATGCATAGTTAAGCAAAATAAATTCTCATATTAGCCAAGTCAAAAAATGTATCCCTCATTATTCATGTGGAGTTTATTTCCTAGCATGTTCTTCCGTATCAGTCTTCTATAATAATAATTGGCCATTAAATTGATCTGATTTTTCAAGTATTTAAAAATCTGTTGTTGTTGTTGTTTTACAATACTATTATTGTATAATATTCAATTGATATTGTTCCCTATACACTGCCCTATTTACTACTAGTATTTTGCAACTTTCTCTCAAATTGTACTTTTCATCATTTCTTAGGGCAAAATAGTATTCTGTAATATTTGTATACCCTATTTTTTTTTCAATAATTCCTCAAATAAAGGCCACCTCCTTGGCTTTCAGTTTTTTCTCACTACAAAATGAACTGCCATGATTAGTGTGAGTGTGTGTGGCATATGGATCCATTTGTTCTTTTTTTTTTATTTAATCTTTTATTTATTTATTTTTAGTTTTCACCATTCATTTCCACAAGATTTTGAGTTACACATTTTCTCCCCATATTTGTCCTACTCCACACCCACAGATAGCAAGCTGACTGAATACTCCTTCACCCAATCTTCTCTCTCTTATATCCTCCGCCATCCCCACCACCCCACATTCTAGTAGGGCAAGATGGATTTCTATACCCCAGTGCCTGTATATCTTATTTCCCAGTTGCATGTAAAAAAGAAGGTTTTTTTTTTAATTTTAACATTTGTTTTTACAACTTTGATTTCCAGATTCTTTCCCTCTTCCCTCCTTATCCACTCCCACTAGGAAGACAAGCAATTCAATATAGGTTGTACGCATATGTTTACACAAAACGTTTCCATAGTAGTTATATTGTGAAAGACTAATTATATTTCCTTTCATCCTATCCTGCCTGCCACTTATTCTATTTTTTTAGTTTGACCCTGTCCCTTTTCAAAACTGTTTGCTTCTAACTACCCTGTCCCCCAGTCTGCCCTCCGTTCTATCATGCCCCCTCTAATCCCCTTCCCCCCTACTTTCCTGTAGGGTAAGACACCCAATTGAGTGTGTATGTTATTTCCTCCTTAAGCCAAATCCAATGTGAGTAAAATTGACCCATTCCCTTTTACCTCCTTGCACTTCCCCTCCATTGTAACAGTTTTCTCTTGCCTCTTTTATATGAGATAATTTACACTATTCTATCTCTCACTTTCTCCTACACCCATCATATTCCTCTCACCTCTTAATTTCATTTTTTTTAGATATCATCCCATCCTATTCAACAGATCCTGTGCTCTCTTTCTATGTATACATGTACACATACATACATGCCCACATATGTATTTATACACAAATACACTCTTTGGTAAATACATGCACACATATATATATGAATATATATACATGTGTGTATATGTGTATATATGTATATTTGTATGTATGTATGTATTCCCTTCATATATCCTCATACTGAGAAAAGTTTCATCAATTACAATTATCCTTTTTCCATGTAGGCATGTAAATAGTTCAACTTTAATAAGTTCCTTATGATTTCTTTTCCTTGTTTACCTTCCCATGCTTCTCTTGTTTCTTGTATTTGGAAGTCAAATTTTCTGTTCAGTTCTGTTTTTTTCATCAAGAATGCTTGAAAGTCCTCCAGCTAATTGAATGACCATATTTTCCTCAGAAACATTATAATCAGTTTTGCTGAGTAGGTGATTCTTGGTTTTAAACCTAGTTCCTTTGATCTTCAGAATATCATATTCCAAGCCCTTCAATCCCTTAACGTAGAAGCTGCTAGATGCTGTGTTATCTTGATCATGTTTCCACATTATTCCAATTGTTTCTTCTTGGCTTCTTGTAATATTTTCTCCTTGGTGTGGAAACTCTGGAATTTGGCTATGATATTCTTAGGAGTTTTCTGTTGGGGATCTTTTTCAAGAGTCAATCAGTGAATTCTTACAATTTCTATTTTGCCCTCTGCTTCTAACATATCAGGGCAATTTTCCTTGAGAATTTCTTGAAAGATAATTTCTAGGCTCCTTTTTGATCATGGATTTCAGGTAGTCCAATAATTTTTTAAATTAACTCTCATGGATCTATTTTCTAGTTCAACAGTTTTTCCGATGAGATAGTTCACATTGCCTTCTTTTTTTTTTTCATTTGTTTGGATCAGTTTTATAGTATCTTGATTTATCATACAGTCATTAGCTTCCATTTGCTCTAACCTAATTTTGAAGGAATTATTTTCTTCAGTGAGTTTTTGAAATTCCTTTTCCATCTGGCCAATTTAGCTTTTTTAAAATTATTATTAATTTGATTGTTTGCTTTTAGTTTACAAGACTTGGTTCCACAATCTCTTGAGTTTCATATTTTCTTCCACTTCCTATTCCCCCATGTCAGCATGCAATCAAATATAAGATCTACAAACACCTTCTTTTTAAAGCTTAGTCAGGTTATAAAGAAGGAATGAACAGTGGAAAAGATAAAACAAAATAAAACAAGAAAAAGAAAGAGGGCAGGTAGTTTGCTTCAATTTGCATTCAAATTCTATAGTTCTTACCCTGGATGGCAACATCTCTTTTGGAGTTATAACCTTGTATTGTTTAGAGGAGCCCAGCCTATCAAAGTTGGTGATCACACATACACTGTGTATGTAATTGCGTACAAATATTTCCCAGTTCTGCTCTTCTCATTCAACATCAGTTTGTATAAGTCTTTCCAGGTTATTATGAATTCTGTCTGCTCCTCATTTCTTATAGCCCAATAGCATTCCATTACATTCATGTACCACAACTTGTTTGGCCACTCTCCAATTGATGGACATCTCCTTGATTTCCAATTCTTTGCCTCCACAAAAAGAGCTGCTATAAATGTTCCTGTACATATGGGGCCTCTTCCTACTTCTATGATCTCTTTGGGATGCAACCCATGAAGATATTGATGAGTCAAAGAGTATGTACTTTTATAGCCCTTTGGGCATAGTTCCAGATTGCTATTCAGAATAGTTTAATCAGTTCACAACTCTACCAACAATGCATTAGTGTTCCAATTTTTCCACATCTTCTCCAGCATTTATAATTTTCCAATTTTGTCATCTTAGCCAATCTCACCAATAAGATGTTGTACCTCAGAGTTGTTTTGATTTGCATTTCTCCATTGAATAGTGATTCAGATAATTTTTTTTCATATGCTTATAGATATCTTTAATTTCTTCCTCTGAAAACTGCCAGTTCATATGTTTTGACCATTTATTAATTGGGGAATGACTTGTATTATTATAGATTTGACTCAATTCTCTGTATATTTTAGAAATGAGGCCTTCATCAGAAACACTGGTTATAATAATTCTTTCCCGATTTCCCACTTCCCTCTTAATATTGGTTACATTGGCTTCGTTTGTACAGAAACTTTTCAATTTAATTTAATCATTAAATTATGCATTATGCATTATGAATTTTATAATGCTTTCTATCTTTTATTTGGTCATAAAATCTTCCCTTCTCCATAAATCTGGCAAGTGTACTATTCCTTGCTTTCCTGGGTTGCTTACAGTATCAGCCTTTATACCTAGATCATGTATCCATTTAGACTTGATTTTGATATATGATGTTAGATAATGTTCTATGCCCAATTTCTGCCATACTATTTTCCAGTTTTCCCAGCAGTTTTTGTCAAACTGTGAGTTCTTATCCCCAAAACTGGGGTCTTTGGGTTTATCAAACAGTCAATACTATAGTCATTGACTGCTGAGTCTCATGTATCCAGTCTATTCCATTGATCCACTACTCTGTCCCTCAGCAAGTACCAAGTAGTTTTTATGACTGCTGCTTTATAATACAGATTTAAATCTGGTATGGCTAGGCCACCTTCCCTAGCATTTTTCTTCATTAATTCCATTGATATTCTGGACCTTTTGTTCTTCCAAATGAATTTTATTACTATTTTTTCTAGCTCTGTCAAGTAATTTTTTGGTAGATTGATTGGTATGGCACTAAATATGTAATTTAATTTAGGTAAAATTGTTATTTTTATTATATTAGCTTGACCCAGTCATGAGCAACTGATGTTTTTCCAATTAGTTTGATCTGACTTTATTTGTGTGAAAAATGTGTTGTAGTAGTGTTCATGTAGGTCCTCGGTTTGTTTTGGCAAGTAGATTCCCAAATATTTTATAATGTCTACAGTAACTTTAAATGGAATTTCTCTTTCTATCTTTTGCTGTTGGATTTCATTGGAAATATATAGGAATGCCAAGGATATATGTGGGTTTATTTATTTCCTGCAACTTTGCCAAATTTATTTATTGTCTCAAGTAGTTTTTTACTTAATTCTCTAGGATTCTCTATGTATGTCATCATATCATCTGCAAAGAGTGATAGCTTAGTCTCTTATTTGCCTGATTTGATTCTTTACAATGAGTAAGTGATTGAGTAAGCATTTTAAGCCAGATCACTATCCACTATGCTCTGCTGCCTCATTAATAATATTATATTTGCCAATTATCACACTTCATGGAAATCTCAAGACTCAAGACTATGGTGTGCTTGAACAAATGAGAATGGATGTAATACAGGAAAAAAAAATCATCTAGCTTCAGAACACATTTGCTCATATCCTAAATCTATTGTTTACTACCTGTGTGACCAGAGGCAATGGTCCTCAGTTTCTTCAGTTATAAAACTAAGGAGCTGTACTAAATGACCATTGAAGTCCCCTCTATCGTCATATCAATGAACCTATGAAGTATCTACAGGTATATCAGAATAGACACCAAGGTAGAAACTTTGTTGATAGATGCTAAATTTTTGTGTGTGTCCTAGTAACAACTCAGTGATAAGGAACCATGTTATTCTACCTGACAGAAAAATAGCACATGATGGAATTCTTCTTTGAAGCTTGCTACTTAACCCAATGTTCCAAGTTATTAATGCCTGAATTACTAAATCCAATATTGTTACATTTATGTGTCCAGAATGCCTATAAAGTACATAATTTAACATAAGCCTTATCATCTAGTGCTTTTCTTGCTTATGTCTCTCCTTAATTATTATGTAAAGAGTTCACCCAACATGCTGAAAAACTTCCTTTATGTCTTTAGTTATTTAATGAGTGTCAGTGAATTATTTCTCTACCCATCTGTTTACCCCTTGCATTCATTAATTGATTGAACCTATCTTTTTTGTTCAGACCTTTCTCAGGTATATATTTTCACAAGAGAAGCTGCATGAAAGAGTGGATAGTACAATGACTCTGGATAGGAAAAATCAAGATTCAGGTTTTAGCATTGGATTTATCAAGTTTTGTCTCCATTGTTCATCCCTGTATCTTTGCATAGACTGTTTACCATGCCTAAAATGCATATCTTTGGAGCTGCTAGGTGGTGCAGTGAATAGCACCAGCCTGGAGTCAGGAGGACCTGAGTTCAAATCCGGCCTCAGACACTTAACACAAAACTAGCCATGTGACCTTGGGCAAGTCACTTAACCTCAATTTCCCTACCTTGCCCCCTCCAAAAAGCAAAAAAAAATAAAATAAAATGCATATCTTCTTTTCCACTAATTAACAGAAACCCTCATTTGCAAACCGTAAGATCATTGAGAGCAGGTAGTATATGTTCTTCTTATATATTCTTGTTGATATTTCCAAGGGAGGAATGAAATGATTGTGAATGTGGGGAAATATCCATTTCCCAGCTAAAGTAACTTCTGAGATTAAGTAAACTATGGGGTATGCATTTAACTCCCCTCTGCATTGGAAATACTAGGATGAATTAGAGTGGTTCTACTCCAAGAGAGGTCTCTACCAAATGTTATAGCAATGCAAGGCATTCTGATAAAACTAATCTTAGAAAAATGAATTCTCCACATGAACAAACCTTCCTTTTAGCAACTCTTATGTTCTTGCACACAAACCCTGAGAAAAGACACATATTCCTAAGCATTAATTTGTTGCTTTTATCTTTTGTGTAAGAAAAAAAGATAGATGAAGCCCAACAAATTCATTCAAGGCGTTTCTAAAAGAATTCGGTTTCTCAGCTTATGACTGCTTTGTAATAGTTTAAAATAGTTTAGTATCTTAATTTCAGGGAGCCTTATGCAATAATTCATTTGGTTGGGGATGAATGAATGTATTTTTTTAAAGTTTTGTAATTCCCATACTGATCTAATAATTTTGGAAATATTTGTTGAACATTTTAAAACACTAAATCTTTCTAGCAATAAATTTTCTGAATTTGTTTTCTCTCATTTTAACATTTTCTGTTCTGATGAGGAATGCCACTAGTTAGCTGTGTACTCTAGGCAGTCCTCATAAGCTATAAAAGTACAACATGTACTCTAAAATCCTGAAACTCCTCTTAGTTCAAGTAATCTTTTTTAGCAAATTATTTCATTTTCCTTTCAGTCTGGCTACTCACTTCTTCACTTCCAGGCATGCAGGCCTCATGGTAGATAAGATTTTTCTTAGCCTCTCATGCAACCCAGGCTGGGAAACTTCCGGGACAGTCTTTAGTATTTACCATAATCTGTGGTACATAGTAGGGAATTAATAAATGCTTTTTGATTGGCCAACCTCACTGAGCTTCAAATTTCTTCTCCATTTCCTGCCTTTGTACCTTTCCTTCATGCCTCAGGTAAAATTCTATATCCTCTAAGAAGTCTTTCCAAGTTAGGACTCTTAGCTCTAGTAACCTTTCTCTTTTAAAACTCTCCAATTTTTCCTATACATAGCTTGTTTATATGTAGAAACTTAAGTTTAAATATTTTGGTAACATAACGGGATGATGAGATTCATTGGAAAAGACCAAGGAGAATCAGAAAGCTACAAAATGTTTTTAAATCCAGCATTTCTGATCAAGGCCTCATTTCTAAAATGTATAGAGAACTATGTCAAATTTATGAGAACACATCCTTTTCCAATTATTAAGTGATCAAAGGAAATGAACAGGCAATTTTCAGAGGAAGAAATTAAAGCTAGCTGTAGTCATATGAAAAAATGCTCTAAGTCACTATTGATTAGAGAAATAAAAATTAAAACAATTCTGAGGTACCACTTCACAACTATTAGGATTGGTTATTATGAAAGAAAGGGAAAATAATAAATATTGGAGAAGATGCAGGAAAATTGGGATATTAATGAATTGTTGATGGAGTTGTGAATTGATCCAACCATTTCTGGAGAGCAATTTGGAATTATGCTCAAAGGGCTATAAAACTGTGCATGCCTCTTGACCCAGGAATACCACTTCTAGATCTTCATCCCAAAGACATCACAAAAAGGGAAAAGGCCCCACAGTACAAAATATCTATAAAAGTTCTTTCTGTGGTGGCAAAGAATAGGAAATTGAGGGGATGCCCTTGAATTGGTGAGTGGCTGAAGAAGTTATGGTATAGGAATATAATTGAATGCTGTTCTCTAAAAAACTGATGCACAGGCAGATTTCAGAAAAACCTAGGAAGAGTTACATGAATTGCTGCTGGGTCTGTATTGTAAAGCTGCAATCATCAAAACTACTTGGTACTGGCAGAGGAAAAGAGTAGTGGATCAGTGGAATAGATTGAGCACATGAAAACTCAGCAGTCAATGACTAAAGTAATTGCTATTTGATAAACCCAAAGACTCCAGCTTCTGGAAGAAGAACTCACTATTTGACAAAAACTGCTGGGAAAACTGGAAAATAGTATGGCAGAAACTAGGCATAGACCAATATCTTGCATTGCAGAGCAAAATAAAGTCTAAATAAGTGTACAATCTAAACATAAAAGACTGATACTGTAAGCAATATGGGAGAGCAAGGAATAGTTTACCTGTCAGATTTATGAAGAAGGGAAAAATTTATGATCAAACAAGAGATGAAGAGCATTATGAAATGCAAAATGGATATCTTTGACTACATTGAACTGAAAAGTTTGTATATAAATAAAGCCAATGTAACCAAGACTAGGAGAGAAGTGGAAAATTGGGAAAGAATTTTTACAACTAGTTACCCTGATAAAAGCCTCACTTCTAAAATACACAGTGAGAGAACTGAGTCAAATTTATATAAAAACAAGTCATTCTCCAATTGATAAATGGTCAAAGGATATGGACAGTTTTCAGAGGAAGAAATTAAAGTTATATATAAGTATATGAAAAACTGCTCTAAAGCAGTACTGATTAGAGAAATGCAAATCAAAACAACTCTGGAGTACCAACTCTTACCTCTAAGATCAGTTAATATGACAGAAAAGCAAAAGGATAAATGTTGGAGACAATGCGGAAAAAAATGAAACACTAATGCATTGTTGGTGGAGTTGTGAACTGATCCTACTATTCTGGAGAGCAATTTGGAATTATGTTCAAAGGGCTACAAAAAAGTGCATACCCTTTGACCCAGAATACTACTTGTAGGGCTGTATCTCAAAGAGATCATAGAAGTGGGATGAAGACCCATATGTACAAAAATATTTAAAGCAGCTCTTTTTGTGGTGTCAAAGAGTTGGAAATCAAGGGGATGCCCATCAATTGGGGAATGGCTAAATAAGTTTTGGTATTTGAATTTAATGGAATACTATTGTGATGTAAGAAATGAGGAACAGATGGACTTCATAACAACTGGGAGCAATTTATATAAACTGATGCTGAGTGAGGAGAGCAGAACCAGAACTTTGGACACAATTACAGACACAATGTATGAGTGACAACTTACTTTGATAGACTGGACTCTTCTCAGTAATGCAAGGTTATAAGACAACTCCAAAAGACTCATGATGGAAGGAGATGTCTACATTCAGAGAAAGATCTAGAAATAATAGAGTTTAAATGCAGATGGAAGCAAACTACCAGCTCTCTTTCTTTTTCTTGTTTGGTTTTGTTTCTTCTTTCCCATTGCTTATTCCATTGGTTACAACTGTTCTTTATAACCTGACTAATGCCTAATGTGAAAGTATTTGCAGATCCTATTCTTGATTGCATGCTGCCGTGGGGATAGTGGGGAAGGGGAGAAAATGTGAAACACAAGGGATTGTGGAACTGAATCTTGTAAACTAAAAGAAACAAATCAATAAAATATGCAGAAAAATAAAAAAAAATAAATATGCGTGCTTAGAAAAGGTAATTGTCAGGCAATTGTTTTTTTTTAATTGATCAGAATCACTGGTTCCAGGATTTCAAAGTGGATAATATAATAAACATAAAATGTCAATAATTCATTTTTGAGCTTGAATCTTAAGATTACATTCTTACTCTAGGGTAGGTGAAGAGGAAATAAGAAAAAAATAGAATCCAAAGAAGAAAATCTTAGGCCACTGAGAAATCTCTTTCCCCTCAATCTTTAGGACACTCAACCCGTTATATATGCTTGAAATATACCTGCAGGATTTAGTGCTGTCAGCCAACACATCTACATATCTTAATACCATCTCAAAACTGTTTAATTAATTTTCCTTTCCATTTCATTCAGAATTATCTTTATAGTGCCATTGGCTCATCATTGTAATTCTTTCCTCTAGATCTAATGTGCGTTTCATACAGACAACTTCCATTATAAGTACTTCTGACTCAGGCTTGAACCCTTGTTACTTTTAGATTCACCATGGAAATCCATTAATCTTTCAACAAGTACCAAATGGAGGTTTACTTACCCATAAAATAGTTAGATCAGTCTTAGCTTCCTGGACCAATCAAATTTCATGAAAAGTTTTGTTGTTTTCTAGGGTAAAAAGGACAAGAAAACAAACAGAAGACAAACAAACAACAGAAATAAAAATCTGCCCTAACCCACAGTAGAGGAAGAGGAAATCCTGGTACCCAGCTAAACAATGATGTTAATGCATTTTCTATGCTCCTTTATGACCATGAGACTCCACAGTAATAATAGGCGACTTAGGCAAGATCCATTGTCATACACTTTGGACAGATGATGATGATGATGATAGCATTTACATAGCACTTTAAAATTTACAAATCACTTTACATATATCTTGTTTGGTCCTTATAATAGCCCTTTGAGGGCAGTATTATAATTCATTTTACAGATAAGGAAAATGAGACTGAAAGAGATTGTACTATTCACCAGGTTTGTGTAGCTAGTAAGTGTCTTAGAGCTCACTTGTCAAACTACCCAAACCTCTGGCAATGTGGGTTTCCAGAAGGGTGGCCATCATAACTCCTAGGGTTAGGGTAACCTTGTAATTTATTCTCTGAATACTATTCTTCTAATTCAGGTACTCAATCCTCTTGTCCACATATTCCCAAAGGCTTTTAGTTAAATTTTAGAGGATCCACAATTATGAATTCTCATGGGAATATTTTCTTCAATACAAATTATTTATCACAATCAGTGTGCCTAAAATCCAGATAATGAGAGGAGTTGCCACGAACATACAGTACTACAGCAATAAGGCATATGAGTAGTGAGTACATGAGACTTTTTTGACATGACTTAGACTTTGTAGTTCCTATATGCCCTTTCTCTGCCTAAATAGCTTTCATCTTCTCTCTAGTTCCTTTTCTCAATGTATCCACTACACTGGAGGCTGAGCCAGCCTATATACCTTCTAAGTATTATGTCTTCTCCATATGGGTAAATCTGTAAGTAGAATATGGTAAATTAAACTGTGATGGTTTGGGTAGCTTGGGATGCTGTGCTTCTCATTAGGTTTCACTGCTCCAAAGTAGGATAGGTAGCATCTGGACAGAAGCCACTGGACATGTTGATTGGGCTGCCCTAAATCCCTCTGATTTGGGACCATACAGACAGTGTTGTGGTTTGGCAGTGGATTCTAGGCTTGGACAGGAAGGTTGTGCAATTCTTGAATTCTTTTTAAGGTGAAGCTAGACAGGAATATCTTCTAATCTTGCTCTTTAATAGGCCACTTTAGTCTGCTTCCACCTTCAGTCAGTGTCTGGGATGGTGATACTGTCCTCTACTTTCCTCAATCAGAACTACTGGTATTAGTAACCATAATGATAAGGCAATTATCCTTAGTTTCTGCATCCTGATGTGGCACTATCATCTCATATACAAAACATTGAAAGAACAAACAAACAACAAAAATCATTTCCCCAAAAATTACTCTTTTCTTAACTACCTTATTTATGAAATGGCATCAGCTAATCTTCCAATCTCCTAGGTTAAAAAAAGAAAACAAAAACTTATAATCTTCTCTCAATCCCTTCCTTTCTTTTATCTTCCTATTCTATATTATGTTCAATTCTGTCAGCTCTCACAATATTTGTGCTTCCATTCCCTGGGTAACTTTCAGGATATGCCATAATTATATTTTTCTTAGCTTTTTGTACTAACCTTTTAATTGATCTCTTCGCTTTCAGTCTAGCCCAACTCTAAGTTCTCATACACAATGATTTTTATTTCCTCAAGGGTGGAATTTAACCCAAGTTAGCTTTATTCACTAAGAGTTTTAGGAATATTTTGCATTTGGTTATTTTGTTTCTAATGGCTATTTCTTTTTTTTTTCAGATTAAAAAATGCTTTATTTTTTCAATCATTAATTCATTCAATTGAAGGGATGTCACATGGAAGAGGGATTAAACTTGTTTTCCTTGGCTTCAGGGGGCAGACTAAGTTCTACAGGTACTAACAGCAATGAGTAATTTGTCAAAAGGCAAACTTAGTTTGTTTTCAAAAAAACCTTCCTAACAATTATAACTAATCAAAAATGGAACAGGTTGTCTGTGCAAGTAGTAGAGGTCTCTATGAAAGGGCAGCATAAGCACTGACCGGGTATGTTGTAGAAGGGATTCTCATTCAGTTACAGGTTGGACTAGATCTCTGAGACCCCTTACACCTAAGACTCCATGATCCACTGGCAGGTAATGACTTTGCTGTTCAGACTTCACATTATGATGCTTTGTTTTCCATTTCTGTAATTCATGTAACGTGTAATATTTTATATAATAGTGACCTATGTTTTTGTCTTATTCCCCACCAGACTGTAAGCTCCCCAAAAACAATTAACTTAGCTTCTCTCCCAGTACATACCACATACTGCACAAGGTAGGCATTTGTAAATGTCTATTGTTGCTGGTTGCAATCATAGTAATTGCTAACTTTTGTTTTCAATTATATGTAGGTTTTTGAAATATTTCACTAGAAAACAGCAGAATCAGTAATGCATAGTTTTAAT
>JAQQSU010008962.1:0-12809 GCA_028627135.1 Pseudochirops cupreus
TGATAACACTTTTCAATCAAGTCCTTTTTTGACTTGTCTGATTTGTTTATTAAGATTTCATTCTTAATTCTTTGTTTTCCATTTTGATATTTTACATATTTTTATAAATAACCATTATTTAAAATTTCAGTTTTTTACTACATAATGAAAGAGATTCTTTTTTGGTAATTTTCCTTATTCTCCTTCATTATGATTTTTTACTTCTAATATTTTATTGGAGTAATTTTATTTTTTCTGATTTCAAAAATCAGCAAATGTCTTTTCTTGGAGACAGGGCTGTTCCTCAAATCCTCATTTACATCAGATTAACACTATTTTATTTTCAGTTTTATCATTTCTTTAATGTTTAAACATTTTTTGTTTGTTCAAAGAGAGATTAAGTGACTTGCCCAGATTCACACAGGTATTAGGTGTTTTTATGCGTGTTGTTCAGCTGTTTCAGACTCTTCATGACTCCATTTTTAGTTTTCTTGGAACATTTGCTGGAGTGGCTTGCCATTTCCTTCTCCAACTCATTTTACAGATGAGGAAACTGAGGCAAACATGGTGAAGTCACTTGTTCAGGGTCACATAGCTAGCTAGTTATTGTCTGAGACCAGATTTAACTCTGGAAAATGAATCTTCCAGACTCCAGGCCCATTACTCTATTCCTTGAGTCACTTAGCAGCCCTTATTAAGTGGTAGAGACAGAATTAGAACTAAAATATTCTGGCATCAAATCCAGTGCTCTTTCCTCTGCACTAGCTTAAGGGTTCTTTATGTCTTAGTAAAAGATCAAATTCAGTAAATTTGCAATTACATGTTAAAAAGAGATATGCTTTAATATTTCCTTTCAATTATCATAAATTCTTGATATTCAAATATTATTTTTAGTTCTCTACCATTTCTTATTTATTTTCTTAATTTTTAAAATGATATGGTTAACTTATCAGTAATTATTTTCTCATTATCAGAATTTTTTTAAAGTAAGTAAGTTAAGCTTTTTATTTAAGTGCCACATTCCCAGGTCTTATGGTATAGTGGAAACGGCTGCATGTGGAGTCACACATCCATGATTTGAATCTTGGGTTTGTCTCTTACTTGTTCCATTTTCTTGGCCAAGTTGTGAATACTCTGCACCTCCATTTTCTAATCCATGAAATAAAGGGTTTGAATTAGATGATCTATCCTATAGATTTTGTTTTTCTATTTTTCTTAATGATTAGATTCGGAGGGATACTCAAAAAGTATTTTTATGTCCCCCATTCAATAAAGCATGAATCATCACTTAGAATTTTATTCTACATAAGAATTTTACAGAATCTGACCTGCTTTAGTCTTCTCAAATAGATAATGGGACTGTATTGTAGTACCATTGACTTAGAGTTGGTAGGGAAATAAAGGTCACAGTATTCTTCTATCTCAAACTCCATATGCCTGAAACAGAATTCTCTATTTTCAACACAAATCTCTTCCCCTTTTAAAAGCAGCTCTTACCAGAAAGGACACCATTATCCTCCCAGTAACCCAGAATTCCAGCATAGATGGCATCTTCAACTTGTCCTCTTATATTTTCTCCACATATCACAACAAAGCAATGTGTATTAATTCTAAACACAATCCAGGTTCAAAGCCTGGACAAATTACACACAAGCCTCTGAAAGAACCTGAAGAGATGAAAAATTAGGCCACAGCTGGTGATCTTTGAGAACAGAGGAAGTGATGGAATAAAGAAGGATGCACGTCATTCAGATTCCTAAAAATGGTAATAATATGTTATACTAAAAATGTTACTGGATTTTGAGTCAGGGTTCAAATCTTGTGTTTTGTAACCTTGAGCAAATTACCTAGTCTCTTTTGGTCACAAATTCCATACATGTAAGATGGTTGATTTTTATTTGTTTAACAAATTCTGCACTTGTATTGCATCCTCTTCTAATTTCCTACAATTCCATAGTATTCTAAAAAGGAAAATTCTGAAACATAGAGACTAGTAAACTTAAAGTTAATATAAAGGAAATCCCTAAACAAAACTAATTCAGGCAATTAGCACAGTTTAGTGAATAGAATGCTGATTCAGGAATCAGTAAGATTTGTACTCATTTATTAGCTATGTGATCCAGAGTATGTCACTTTACCTCTCAGAAATTCAAGAAATTCTTCAAAGACTGAATTATGGACAAGTTGATATCTGACCTTGTGGAGGAAATTCCATCATAAATAGATAAAGATCCTTGAAGTTTTGGTCTTGGTGCCCTACTTTAATGGAATGTTTAAGGTAATTAGAAAGGGAAACAGTGATCATATATCAGCATATGTTTAAGATCTTGTTATATGCTAGGCACCTTACTAAATACTAATAATACCACACACAAGAATAAAAACAGTTCCTCAGTGGAGGATTTATTATCACAATTCATTTATTTATTTATTTATTTATTAATTATCACAATTTAGTTGCAAAAAGCTATAAAGTATTAATTAATGAAGCAGCATCAACATGGAGGGAGGTCTTTGGTAACGTACCACATGTTCGTGTTATCAGCCTTGTTCTGTTCAAAGTTTTTTGTTTTTTTTTTAATCAGTCTTCATTGAAATCATTGTTGAAGTGTCAAATTCAGATGCACTGTTTATAGCATTACCTTTAAGTCTAGCAAACCCTTTATTGAAAAATGAAATGAGCTTATTTTGGCTAGATTTTTTCTTATTGATTCCAAGTCATTTTTTAAGGTTTACTTCTTCCATTTCTAAATGCTCACAACACATCTGTTTAATAATCTGTCACAAAACTTACTTAGGGATTCACATTATAAGTTTGCTAGTGGGGGCTCCACTGAAGTTGCACTCTGATGATTCATCGCTATATAGAGGTGACTCTGCTCTTTTGAAAACAGATTTCTTTTTGAAATATTTTATGTTTCAAGTTTTTTTAAATATTTGTTATTTCCTTTTACAATAACCTGTCTTTAACAGGACACCCTTCTTACCTCATCATTTGAAATAAGATCTCAAAATAAAGAAAGTTTTTAAACAAACAAAAACAGTGGTTATTGTAGTCATGTGTGGTAAGGTGTATATTTTTCTGCTCCATAGTCTCCTAGAAATGAGCCAAAAAGATGATTTTTCTCCAGTTACAAGTAAAAACAATTTTAGCATTCATTTTTAAAATTTTGAGTTCCAAATTCTCTCCCTTCTTCCCTCCCCACCTTGCTCATTGAGAAGGCAAGCAATTTGATATAGGTTTTACATGGGTAGTCATGCAAAATATATTTCTATATTAGTCATGTAAAAGAAAACATAGACAAAAAAACTTCAAGAAAAATAAATTTTAAAAAATTATATGTAAATTTATTTTTAGACACCATAAATTCTTTCTTTGGGGATAGATAGCATTTTATATCAGCAGTCCTTCAGAGTTGTTTTGGATCATTGTATTGTTGAGAATAGCTGAGCAATGCACCTCTTACCATCTTAAAATATTGCTGTTACTTTGTACACACTACATGTCACTTTGCATCAGTTTCAGTAAGTCTCTCCAGGTTTTTCTGTGAGCTTCCTTCTCATCATTTCTTTTAGTGCAATAATATTTCATCACAATCACATACCATAATTTTTTCAGCCATTACCCAGTTGATGGGCATCTCTTCAATTTCCTATTCTTTGCCACTGGAAAAGAACTGCTATAAATAATTTTGTACATATAGATCCTTCTCCTTTTTGTCTCCTTTTCATTTTGTTTTGTTTTGTTTTGTTTTTAATCTTTTTGGATACAGACCTATTATAGGAATTTCTAGGTCAAAGGGTATGCAAGGATTTATAGCCCTTTGGGTAGAGTTCCAAATTGTTCTACAGAATGGTTTAATGAGGTCACAACTCCACTAACAGTGCAGCAGTGTCTCATTTTCCCACATACTTTCCAGCATTTGTCATTAACCTTTTCTGTCCTATTACCTAATTTAATAGGTATGAAGTAGTACCTCAGAATTGTTTAAATTTGAATATCTCTAATCAATAGTGATTTAGAGCACTTTTTCATATGATTGATAGCTTTTTTAACTTAATCTGAAAAGTGTTCACATCTTTTGATTATTTATCAACCAACGAATGGCTCTTATTTTTTTTTAGAAATTTGACTAAGGTTCTACATGTTT
This sequence comes from Pseudochirops cupreus, assembly GCA_028627135.1. Taxonomy (NCBI): domain Eukaryota; kingdom Metazoa; phylum Chordata; class Mammalia; order Diprotodontia; family Pseudocheiridae; genus Pseudochirops; species Pseudochirops cupreus. Next base: position 4,131 of record JAQQSU010008962.1, read on the forward strand.
GAGAAATGAGGCCTTTGTTCAAGAAACTCGCTTCAATTTGTTTTTTCCACAGTTGGGATTGCTAACTCTATTTTCCTTCACCCTATTCCACCCTCGGTTTTTTCTATTCTCTTTCTCATTTCACCCTGTCTCTCCTCAAAATTGTTTTGCTTGACCCTAGCCCCTCTCCCAGCCTTCCCTCCATTTTATCACCCCCTTTTCACCTCCCCTCTTGTTTTCGTGTTGGGTAAGATCAATTTCTATATCAATTTTAGAGTGTATTTAATTCTTTCTTTGAAGATTCACTCCGTCCTTCTCACTGCCCTCCCCCCTGTAATGGTAATGGAATTTAAAGATCCCCTTGTATTGGCTTAGTTTTTGGGTTAAGTGTTAAAACCCAGAACTTGTGAATCCTACTTGTAGGATGGACTTGTTGACATGAAAAGAGGGGGCTGAACTGGGAGGAGCTGGTGCAGTGGATTTGGAGAGAGGCCCAAGCAGAGAGAGGCCAGAAGAACTTCTAGGAGCCAGCATCTGGAGGCTGCTGCTATTTTTGGAGAGAGAGAAATGAGAACTGAAGACTAAACTGGGAACAAGTATGACTGTGGTGCCAGCATTTGCTCTGTCTGTTTTGATGTTACTTTGTCAGATTCATCTGCTGATGGAGGACGTTGCTGTTGTTGCAGAAGTACCAAGACCTTGCTGTTGGTTCTGAAGCTCTTAAAGAGGATTTTCTTGTTGTACATTTACAGAAATCCTGGAGGAGGGTCTTGCTGATGTTTTCAGGGGTCCTAGGACTGTGCTGATGATTTGTGTTGACTCCTCAGACTTTGTTGTTGGGTCTAGGTTGATTTCACAGGCAGAGAGTGAATTGATGAGGACACCAGCAATGTTTATGTTTGTTATTGTGTCTGTTAAACTGTGTCTTCCCAGGAACAGAAACTGCTGAGAAGTTGCCTCAGGTCAAGATGAAGACCTCTCCTTGGGTATTGAATGCTGTGATGATATTGTAACCTACTTTTGACCTAGGGGTAAATGGCCTTCTACTGCCTCTTGAGAGGGGTGCCTGGTGGTGATGGATGGAATTGTAATTCAGTTGTGATCCAGGGGTGGAAAACTTTTGACTTTTGTACTTTGTGACTGACCAAATGAATGTACTTTGTTTATGATTGGAAACTAATCTCCAGTTGAATAGAGAGAAGACTTTGTTATTGACTAAATGAAAGTTCTGGCCATTGGTGGAGTACTGGGATCTTAGTATTTTGTAACTGAATTGAGGATTTACTAAATTATTGTGTTACACATGGTGAATGCTGTATTTTGATTTTCAGTGTATGTTTTGCCTTAATCTGTCACTGAATAAATGGAGTTTGCTATGCTTGTAATCTGAACCTGGAAGTTGCTTGTGCTTGGCGTTTCACCCTCCCTTCCCACGCCATGTTCTCTATTGTAAAAGATTTTTTTTTTGCCTCTTTCTTGTGAGATAATTTACCCCATTTTACCTTTCCATGTCCCTTTATCCCAGAGCATTCCTCACTTACCCTTTAGTTTTATTTTTTTAAAGGTATCATCCTTTCATATTCAACCCATACCTGTGCCCTTGGTCTTTATATACTCCTTTTAAAAACTACCCTAATAATGCAAAAAAGATCTTATGAGTTACAATTGTCATCTTCTCATGTAGGAATGTAAATAGTTTAACTTTATTAAGTCCCTTATGATTTCTCTTTCCTGCTTATATTTTTATGTTTTTCTTGAGACTTGTATTTGAAAGTCAAATTTTCTGTTCAGCTTTGGTCTTTTCATCAAGAGTGCTTGAGTGCCCTCTATCTCATTGAATGTTTATTTTTCCCAGTGAAGGTTTATACTCAATTTTTCTGGGTAGGTGATTGATTCTTTGTTATAATGCTATCTCCTTTGCCCTCCAGAACATCATATTCCAAGTCTTCTAGTCTTTTAATGTAGAAACTGCTAAATCTTGTGTTATCCTGATTGTAACTCCATCACCCTTGAATTGTTTTTTTCTGGCTTCTTGCAATATTTTCTCCTAGACTTGGGAACTATGGAATTTGGCTATAATATTCCAGGCAGTTTTTATTTTGGAGTCTTTTTCAGGAAATGATTGGTGGCTTCATTCAATTTCTGTTTTCCTCTCTGGTTCTAGAATATCAGGAACATTTTCCCTGATAATATCTTGAAAGATGTTGTCTAGGCTCTTTTTTATTCTTACGGCTTTCAGGTAGTCCAATGATTCTTAAATTATCTCTTCTAGATCTATTTTCTGGGTTACTTTTTTTTTTCCAATGAAACATTTCCCATTATCTTCTAATTTTTCACTCTTTTGGTTTTCTTTTATTATTTCTTCATGTCTCATAAAGTCATTAGCTTACATTTTCTCCATTCTAGTTTTGTCAGGAATTATTTTCCACCTCCTTTTCCATTTGACTGATTCTACTTTTTAAGAAGCTTTTTTTTATCTTCAGGGAATTTTTATACCTCTTTTTCTCTTTCAACAATTCTGCTTTTCAATGCATTCCTCTCCTCATAAGTTTTTATGTACCTCTTTTACCATTTGGCATAGCCTGTTTCTTAAGGTATTATTTTAAATATTTACTGTTTACCTTTTACCAAGCTGTTAAATTATTTTTCATGATTTTCTTGCATCACTTTCATTTCTCTTCCAAATTTCCCCTCTATCTGTCTTACTTTATTTTCAAAAAAAAATTTGAGCCTTTCCATGTGGTGAGGCCAATTTATGTTGTTCTTGGAGGCTTTGGAAATAGGAATTTTGACTTTATTATCTTCTTCTGAGTGTATAGTTTGATCTTCCTTGTGAATGTAGTAATTTTTTTGTGGTTAGAAGTTTTTTTTGCTGTTGGTTGCTCATTTCTCCAGTCTATTTCTTGCCTTTTAACTCTTTGTTAAAGTAGGGCTTCACTTCCAGGGTGGAGGGTGCACTGTCCCAAACTGTAGCTATTTTCAAAGCTAAATATAGGGACCTGTAAGTTTTCAGTTCTTCCAAACTACTGTGATCTAAGGAGAGGTGTTTAGTCCTCTCCTGCACTGTTCTTTGGTCTGTGAGAGACCACAAGTAAAGTACTCTTTTCTGTCCTGCAAATGTAAAGAGTTTCCCTACTCCACTGTGGTCCATAAACTCTGAGCTCTCTCCTTCTCTCCTTCTCTCTGTCTCTCTCTCTCTCTCTCTCTCTCTCACTTTGTCTCTCTCTCTCTTTCTCTCTCTCTCTCTCAATCTATCTGTCTATCTAGAGAAGTGTGCATATGTGTGCATGTGTGTGTGAGGTGTACATATGCATATATGTCTATATGCATGTCTGTGTTCACCTACATGTTTTTATGTGTGCATGTGTTTTATGTATGTACATGTACATTTATATTTATATATGTACAAACATATATACATATACATTCACATTTCAAAATTCCTCATATTAGTCTCTTCTTTCTTAAAACATTAAAAATACTCTATTCCAGAGTTTGATAAATATTACTTTAATTCCAGTATAATGAACAAAGACAGACTACTCCACTTTCCACAAAAGTAAATGTTCATGTTACAGTGTATTTTTTACCTTGTTATAAAAACAAATTTTTAGTTTTTATTTCATAAATATAAAACTTCAACTTTTTGCTGTTATGGAACTACTTCATGTCTCACCACATTAATATGCATTAAATTTGTTAATAAATAAGTGGCTTTCATTTATTTTAAATAAACAAGAATTTCAAACACCAGTAGGACTGAAATGGTTTCACTATTTAAGATGTATGAATTAGATTGATTTCAAAAGTTTCAGACAAAACACAATCTCAATTGATTTACTTACTTTTCTGCTAACCACTATAACTTCAAAGCCAAAAAGCTTCCTGTTCTCAATAAGCTTTCATTCTATTGGAAAGGATATGTGTTTGTCAAAGTAAGCATTGACAAAATACTTGAAAGATATATTTTTTCCTCAGGCAGCAGGGAGAGGGGTTATAATCAATAAAGCAGAGATCAGGAAAGGCAGGATCTGAAGAGGCAGAAGTAAAAAGAGTGTGAAATCTAAGTATGGGAGGACAACTTATCCAAAGACCTAAAAGCAGATCATGGAAAGATGTGAGTTGCAAGTTCTATGTAAGCATTTAGGGTGTATGAACAGCATATTGAAGTTACATTCTCTATAATATGGTTTGATTGTTTTGCACTTCACCTTGAGAGAAGACTCTGATACCTGGTATCTCATCCTGCTAGGTAATCTTAAGAATCTTCCTAAGATCCTTCAAATGTAAGTTGTTTGATTTTTTTGGCATGGTGTTGGTAGACTGTCTAGATTTCACAGGCATACAATAATGAAATCAGGACAGTGTCTCTGTAGACCTTTAGTTTGGTAGGCAGCCTAATACCTCTTATCTCCCACACTTTATTTTGAAACTTCCCAAATACTGAGTTAGCTCTGGTAATGCATATATCACCCTCATCATCTATGTGGACATCCCTGCAAAGTAGGTTACAAGGCAAATGGACTTACCTAGAACATTCAAGATTTCTCCATTTGCTGTACCAAGTGGTTCCAAGTATGGATGGTCTTGTGTTGGCTGAAACTCTCTTTTCTTGATGTTGATTGTCAGGCCAAAATTAGCACAAACACCAGAGAATCAATCCATACTTTGTTGTATCTCAGCCTCAGAGGCTGTATTCAATGCACAATTATCTGTAAACAAGGAGTCATACATCAATGCACCTTCTACTTTAGTCTTGACTTGTAGCCTTAAGAAGTTAAATAATTTACCATGTGTGAGATAGCTAAGCTTGATGCTTTTTTTGTCCTTGTTAAAAGAGTTTGACAATATCTCTGAAAATGTCATGCTAATAAGAATGAGAGCAAACACACACCCTACTTCACTCCACTGGTGACAGGGAAAGTGGGGAGCATTGTCCTTTGTTCAGAACACATGTAAGCATGCCATCATTAAAGTGGTGTACAATAATGAACTCCTAGCAATCAAATTTTGCCATTATCATCCACAGACCTTCATGACTTGTGGAACAAAAGCCATGGTCAGGTTAATGAACATTGTATACAGACCTCTCTTCTGCCTCTAGAATTTCTTCTGCACATGTCAGAAAGCAAGCACAATGTCAAATGTTCATTGGCTGAAGTCACTCTCAGGTAGATGGCCATTTTCCAAACTTACCACAATTTATATAACATGTTGAGTGGGAGGCAAGACATCATTTTAAAATGATCATTGATCTTATAATTTCAAGCAATAATTTAGCATTTATTAGAAACCTGTTATATGCCAGCAGTTATCCTAATTAGAATGATTTGTTGAATGTTATTATTTTATTATTGCTAAATTTTCATCTTCTTTGAAAATGCTTCATACTTTTTGATTACTAATTAGGAAATGACTTTAAGTCTTGTATCTCTGTCAATTCCCTCTATCTCTGTATATTAACTTTTCATCTGATAAATATGGTTCAAAGATTTTTTTCTAACTGACAGTTTCCCTTCTCATTCTAGCTATACTGACTTTTCCTCTTGCTAATGCTTTAAAAGTGTATGCAATTGAATACATTTCATTGCTAATGATTGGTTCACATCTTTTTTATTTTATATTCTTGCCGTAGTAACATTTGTAATTTACCTATTTCTGTTTTTTTTAACTAACAGATTTTTTTTTGCATTTAGATCATGTATCTTGCCCTTTGTTTCTTAAAAGCTCTCTCTGTATAGCGCAAGCTCTGGAAAGTTGCAGTGAAGTGATAAATCTTTGAGTATGGACTCAATGCTAAATTGAATGCCCATGACTAAAGGATGAGCCTACCCAAAACTGTAAAGACTCATCCATAGTTGGACTACAGAGTCATTAACTATTGGTGTGCAGAAGCTCTTCAAGACAGTATGAGTTGCAAAGAGTTTGTGATCAGTGTCATTGGAGGGAAACATCATTGAAATCAAGATCCTTCAGGAATTGAATTATTAGTTGCTGGGATCTATACTTTACTCGTCTCTGAAAATCTTTTCCTATCATCAATTTTTTGACCATCCTGTTTCCCATGATTTCTCCAATCTGTAGTTTTATATTCATATCTCTCAATTACAGTAGAATTCTGGGATGAACTTTAATATGGACCAAAAGATTTGCATTCAGTGCTTGGCACTCAGTGTGCATTATAGAAGCTTGTTGGCTGATTGTTGATTGATTGATTTTAAAATTCCTAGGCTCTCTGCTACTATTTCCCAGCTAACTATGGTCTTCAATTATCTTTTATCCTGATTATCAATTTTTTTTCCAATTTATATATATATATATATATATACATATATAATATTAAAAGAGAGAGATCAAAGAAAACTCAACAATTCTATTAGTAATCTTTTCTTCTTGTCATCTATCAATGTTACATCATCTTTTCCAAATAGTGTATCTGACCCTTGTTTCTTCTTGCTCTGAACAGAGTTTAAAAAATAATCACATTTTGTTTAACTGTCATTTTTCAGTCTTTTCAGCTTGTGATAGGGTTGAGCAGGCTTCTTTTATTCTCTTTATACATTAACTTTTCACTGAAGTTACTAAGGATGCTTCTACCCAATGGCTATTAGGAGGCCCAATTAATCTACACAGAAAATTTTTATTCATCTGTGTCTTAATTACAATCCTTTTTGTTGGAGAATCCCTCTGAAGAGCAGAAAGTTAGAAGCTTTATGTTAATTTTATGAGTCACTAATTCAGTGATTTAAACATTTCCTGTGGCCAATTACACAACTCATTCAAGTCTTCAGGACTCATTCTGCCTTCTTGATAAAGTCTTAACTGTCATTAAAGTTAGTGTATGCTTTAATCTTTTGTCACCTGGAAAAGGCAGGGAGGTTAGTCATTTTACTTGGTCTCAGAAGGTAGGGCTTGGAGCAATGAATGGAATTTGTAAAGAGGATAAATTAGTCTGCATATAAGAAAAACAATTCTGAATAATTAGAACTGTCCAGAAGTGGAACAGGCTGCCTCAAAAATATATTTTCCTTTAGAGGCTCTTATAGTGCCAGTGCAATATTCATAGCACCAATGGTTGTTGTAACTATACCAGCATAGTGCTCAACCACAAAATATAACACTCTCCATATAAAAGACAGAAACAAAACATTTCTTCAGACACCAGAAAAACCAAATTGCAAAACCAGTAAGCTGATTCCATCATAGTAGCAAAGAAGTTAATAAACCATAACAGCACAGAGAGCAACAGCATCCTTTGACCTTCCCAGAAACCAACATTTACTCACAAGCCTAATTGTCTCCCTCAGATGTGTTCTCTCCTCCCAACCATCTAACTCTTCTGACTCCCAGCTTCCTGTGGGCTCTGCTCCACCCTTCAGCAAAATCCTCCCTCCACAGACTCCATGTGATTATATTCAGCCTATTAGAGGGCAGAGTATACTTTCAAAGCAGGGAAGATCTTCAGATTACCATTACCATTACAGCTCTATAGCAAGGATGGAATTCCATTTGTTTGGTATGTTGTAGGATGAATTTTTTAAGGTATTAGTTACATTAGATTGTCTCTGAGCTCCCTTCTATCTGAAACCCTGTGATGCTATGATTGATTCTTTGAAAATCCCATTTTCTTTCCATTGAATCTAAAAATGGATCTTACCTTATGGAAAGTAAAGGATTGTCAAGGTTATGGTGGCTCAACATTAAAAATTATCTAAGTCTTAAAAGAAAGCAAATTTCTTTTTCTTTCCTACACAATTCAGATGCTGAATTTCTTATGGATTCTGGAAGCTTTTTCCAGAAATCCTTACTATTTCCCATGCTTCTTGTCCTTTGAAGTTCAACATTCCTTTTCATCAACTGGCCCATTCAGACTCACCCTTTCTTCCCACCATTTAACCCACCTAAGTAATAAAATGCTATTTATGCTTTGTTGTTACCTTCTGAGCTATATGCCCACTGTTCCTTTTCCAGGTTCAATACTACTCTTTTAACTCCATTGCTTACCTTTGTCAATTTCCCACTGTTTTCCTTTGACAGCCTACTGTTTGTGGTTTCACTGTAGTTTTCACCATCCACCCAGGCAACCAATGCTGTCTACTTATCTCAGAGATGTATCAGTCCAAAAACACAGTTTTGTACTACCCTTGAGATTAGAGTCTAGCTTGTCGTCCTGCTAATTAAAATAGAATTCTAATGTCCATTTAGTTCATATCATGTTTTCTTTTACATTATTAGTTTAATCTTTACTATTTACTCCTCAATCTTTAGTATATCTCTACATAATGAATATACAATTAGTAACAACATATATTAAGGAGATAGATGAATTGCCATGGATATTTGCTTGTCACACTCAGAATATTTTTTTTAATGTTAGACTTTGACATTCTTCAGAAGTATAACCCAGGATTTTGTTTATATCTATCTATCTATCTGTGTGTGTATGTATATGTATAGATATAGATATAGATATATAGATATGTATGTATGTATGTATGTATGTATATATATATATACACACTGTAATAGTAATCTGTTTAGCAGGATACTTAGCACTTAGTACTAAGTGCCAAGTGTAGACGGGGCAAACCCTGTCCCATTGTTGAGAAGGCATGAACTCCCCTGTTGATGTGGAAGAAGGGGATTGGCTGAGGTGTGTATATAAGCAAGAATTCCAGAGACAGACAGACAGAATTGGAA
>JAQQSU010008963.1:0-12809 GCA_028627135.1 Pseudochirops cupreus
TTTTGGGGTGGTGGGCGGGGGAAAGACGGGGAGAAAAGATGTAACTCAAAAAAATTTAATAAAGAATTTAATTAAAAAAAAAATAAAGAAAACCCCAAATAAGGTGATAAAGAATCCAACATGACTGAAATGACCAAAGAACAACATATCCCCCCCATTTTCACACCTTTAATATGGAAACATTATTTGTATAACATGGAGAAAAAGGTTGAACTAGATTATATCTGGGCTTCTTTCTATGTCTACAGTTTTGTGATTTCATCATCTAGTTGCTCACTGAACATGTTTAATCCTGTAATGTGGATTATATTTATTCGGGAACACTTCCCCTCTCCTAGCCTCTAGTCTCTTGACTTTTTCATACACATTTCACATGTCTGCCAAAATAACGTACCTAAGTCTCAGTCTAACTTTTTAATTCACCTCTTTATTGCCTCTATTAGAAAATACCAACTCCCAAGCATAATATTTAAGATTATCTAAAACCTGTCTCCCATTTCTGTTTCTAGCCTTATTTCAAATTGCTCTTCTTCTTGAACTATAGATTCAGGGAAATCGGACTGCAAACTTTTCCATGAAATAAGCATGCCATCTTCCATCTCTGTGAATTTCTACAGGACTTTTTTCCTGCAATGCAAAGCTCCTTTCTATTCCTTTAAGATTCAGTTCATAAAATCACGTGCTTAATATGTGCCAAGCACTATGATAAGGAGTTTACAGATATTATCTCAGTTTAATCCTTACAATTCTTACCTAATTGTAAGTGTGACAGATGCTGTCATTAGTCACATTTTATAATTGAGGAAACTGAGGCAGATATATATTAAATGACTTCCCCAAAGTCACACAGCTGGCAAATACCTGACATGCAGGATGTACAGCAGCCACCTCCAGTAAAACAATCTCATCACACTAACTAAACCAAGATTGAGGTTAAAAAATTTAAGGGTGACTGATACTCGTTGGTAGGTTAGGTGGATATCTAGGCCATGCATGTGATGACTTCCCCCAACAGAATAAGTAGATGAAAACAATTTGTTTAAAGGACCATGAAAGCAGCTAAACAGGAACTATGAAGCACTTTGAGCTTAGTCAGACATCAAAAACACTAAAGCTGTCCATTGCATTCCGGGTGATAAATAGCCATCCTGACACATGCTGTCTTCAATGACTTCAATGGCTCTGTGAGAGAGTGAGACTGATGGCTCTTTGCAACTCTAATTTACTTGAATTCAGTTTATGCACAAATCAAGACATCACCCTGTGATGTCACAGATCATCTTCAGAACAACCATCATCTGACAGCAGATTTGAACTCAGAGATCTTTCTCACTTTGGCTCCAGCTCTTTCTCAACTTTATCAACCTAGCAGCTTTCCCCTTCCTCCTGTTCTTCCATAAAATATTCCATAATTCCATCCTGTTAAAGTAAACAAACTCTCTTCCCCCCTCATTTTGAACTGAACATCTTATTTGGATCTTTCCTCTTCCCCTAACATTTTCTAGATTATAAAGAACATATTTATCATTTTGTTATCATGCACCACCTAGCTGGCTCCCTGGCTTCTGTTACTTATACTGTGAGTACTTTTTTTTTAATAGAATGAAAACTTTTTTTGTGTGCATGTGAGGAGACAGAGAGATAGAGAAAGAGAGACAGAAACAGAGAGAGATAAAAAAATAGACAAAAACAGAGATTGGAACAGAAAGAGAGAGAAGGAAAAAGTGGGCAGAGAGACAAAAATAGAGACAAAAGATGAATAGACAGAAATAGACTGAGGCAGAGACACTGAAAGAGACATAGAAACAGAGATTGAGAGTGATTAGGCCAGGAGAATCTACTAGGTAATGAAAAGAGGTGATCAGCTTCATAAGGCATCTATACATTGACAATAGCATTTTAAAGGCATTAGTGTGCTAATAACGAGGAAAATGATAATGTATTTTGTTATCATTGCTCACAAAGGGGCTTAATGTATTTATTCTAACAAATATCTCTCTGGTGGTTTATTTTACTTACATCATTTTCTCACATAATCTCAAATCAAAATGAGTTATGAGAAAACTAATTAAGCTTCCGCCTAGTGACAAATGAAAATGGAGATTTTGGAGACATAAGATATTGAAATACACAGAAGTAGAACGATTTTGGAGGCATGTGGTATTTTACACTTTGAGTTTTTTCTTGATAAAAAAAAATCCACATATGAATATTTTGAACTCCTTGAGGACAAGACCTGTACATTTCTGTTTTTGCAACCCAACCATGTGAAGTACTATAACTTGTATATGGTAGGTGCTCTAAAATATTTGTTAGTGTCAAAGAGGTAGTATAGAGAATAGATAGAACATTATGTAGAATGTCTGGAAGCTGTCTAGTTTTGGCTCTGTCTCAAACTTACTTAGTGATCTTCAGCAAATAACGTGATTTTCTTGGATCTAATCTTCCTTGTAAACAAAATTATAGAATTCGTTTCCATGAGTTTTGAAGTCTCCTCTAGTTTGTAAGCTTGCTCTTATAACACTTGCCCTATAAAACAGTGTTATTATAGTGATGTTTTATGGCTGGGAAAATAAAATGTCACAGGATCCTATGAATTACATCTGTCAGCCATCCAAAGTGCATAGTGAGAGTGAATGATATACAATACATTGCACAGCATTGTATACTGGAGCAATGATGGCACATATCTTAAAAAATAAGCCCTGAAATGAAGTTTGTCTTGACTCACACCTGAAGTGAGACAGGAATGGTTCCTATGTTCTGCAGTAAGTGATTGGACAGCCCAAGCCAAAAGTTATAGAGGAAAGTCTGAGCATATTCAATGGAATCCTAAGAAAAATTTATGAGAAAGCAGGGAAAAGAGTGTCATTGAAAGTAAAGGTGGGGTAAGATCTACACCACTGTAAGAATGATCTAGAATCCTAAGATCATAATGACATGAAAGTATAATACCTATTGTAGGTATTCAATAAATGTTCATTCATAGGGAGAAGGAAAGACAGTATGATAGTAAGGAGGAAAAAACAAACACTAAATACTGGAATTCTGCCACTAATTTATGTGAAATATTCTCAAATACACAAATATCCCCATGTTTAAGTTTCCTCATTCTGAGCTCCAAGCTTAATCAGCATGCAGTTAAGAAGGCAAAGTTTGAATCCTACTCTTCACACCTTTAGGAGAGGGTAACTTTGGGTAACTAGGTAGTGCAGTAAATAAAGCACTGGCTCTGGAGTCAAGAGGACCTGAGTTCAAGCCCAGCCTCAGACACTTAACACAAAACTAGCACTGTGCCTTGGCCAAGTCACTTAGCCTCAATTGCCCTACCTTCCCCTCTCCCCTCCCCCCCCCAAAAAAGGAAAAAACTACATGTATGCAACCTTGCCCAAGTCATTGTACTGTTTGAAGTCTAAATTTCCTCAGCTGTAAAATAGGAATTATGATGATCACGATGATGATGATGCCTTCTTCATTTTGCTAACTTGAGAATCAAATAAAATAATGTATATAATAGGTTTGGCAACTTAAAAATGCCTTATAAACGGGAACTATCCTCTCCTTCAGTGGACTAGATGATTTCGGTAATTCCTTGAAATTATAATTTGAATGAATGTCTATATATCCATACATGTTTGGTATAGTTACACAAACACTAAGAACAACACCAGTTATTTCTAGATCACCATTGTTTCAGGCAGTACTTCTGTTTTCAAGCAATATAGTATAATAATAAACATGCTGTAGAAAAGAACTGAGAAACATAAAAATGTGAAGAAAATATTATGTTCATCAATTCTCACTACAAGCAGATATCAATTGTCATAACCAGTGATTGTATTAATGACAGCATCTAAGTCTTTGACAGGTGATGTATCTTTGGGTACTATCTTCTCACTTCAGTTTGCTTCAGTTCATATAAATCTTCCAACACTTTTTCTTTTTTTCTTTCTTTTTAGAATGATTTTTAAATTTTATTTATTCATTCATTCATTCATTCATTCATTCATTTATTTTGCTTTCTGGAGGGGGGGGGAAGGTAGGGCAATTGGGGTTTAGTGATTTGCCCAAGGTCACAGGGCTTGTTTTTGTGTTAAGTGTCTGAGATCACATTTAAACTGAGGACCTCCTGACTCCAGGGCCTATGCCCTATTCATTGTACCAACTAGCCTCCCCCCCAAGGTATTTTCTTAAACTAACCTGCTTGTCATTGCTTATAGCACATTAGTATTCTATCATAAACATATGCAAAATTTGGTTTATCCATTCTCCAATTGATGGGCACTCCCTTACTTTCTAATTTTTTTTCCACCACAAAAAATCCATATATATGGAGAGAGAGTAAATATAAGTTCTAAATCAGCTTTGATTAGAGGAATGTACATTAAAATAACTTTTAGTTATCACCTCACACCTATTAGATTAGCTAACATGACAGAAAATGGAAAAGGACAAATGGTGGAGGGAATGTGGGAAAATTGAGACACAAATACACTGCTTGTGGAGTTCTTAACTGGTCCTGGAGAATAGTTTGCAACAATGTCCAAAGGACTATTAAAGTACTTGGATACAAATGTTATCATTCTGAATTGACAGCAGACCATCAATTTTATTTTTGTAGCTTTCCCTTTATCTTCAAGGGATTTAACATCACCTCCAGACAGAAGTATGCAACACAGTCTTTACTTTTGTCATAACATATGGTCAATGTATTATAAGCTTATTCTTGGAATATTCAGGATGACAATTTCCAAATTAAAAAAAAAGACAGATTTTATAAAGAGTATTTAAGGAAGGAATGATCCACAGATTTTATTTTATAAAGTTCAATGACTATGAGAGGAACTAGAAATACAAAGACCAAGAATCAAATTGAATTTAAATAATATCATCCAGCTGCCTGCAGACATTTTAAGACATTGTGGTTTTGATTAATTGTTGGATTAAATACTTGAAAAATGACCAAATCATTCAGAAGGGGAAAAAAGACTACAAATTGTCCCAATTTACCAGCTGAAATTGTGAAATGGGTACAAATTAAAATAGTACATTTTTATAAGAATTTGCCTGGCACAAGTACAAAACAGTTTCATTACATCATATATTCATGATATGATATTAAGTATAACTAACACTGGTAAAGCATTTTAAGGTTTACAAAGAATTTTATATACAAAGAACCATTTGATTCTCTTAGCAACATTTTGAATTAGGTCCTGATATTGTCCATATGTGTATGTAGATGTGAATGTGGATGTTTATGGGTATGGGGCTGGGGATGTGTAGGCGTGTATGTCTAGGTGTGCATGTGTGTGCATATGGCTGTGCATATGTGTATGCATGTGTGTATGCATATACATTTCTACACGCACATGTAAACACACATATATGTACACACATGCATATGCATTGTACACATGTATTTATGTGTGTATATAAATGTGTGCACATAGACATGCATACACATATGCATGGACATACAAACACACATGTGTACATATGTAGTGTGTATGTGTGTGTGATGAAGCTATGGTTGACAATGGGTGAGTGATATACTCAGCGTTATACAGGATTTTAACTCAGATCTTCCTGCATGCAGATCCTGTGCTCTAGTCACTTACTACTTAACTCTACCTCTTACTTATCCCTCAGGGGGTAAAAAAAAAAAAAAGATTCTGCATTTCAAACTACATCTGGTCACTTTTATACACACATTGTTCTACTACCCAAAATGTATGAAAGGCAGTTTTAAAGTGAGAAAATCCAATTTTTTTATAAGCATATTAAAAACAATTATTCCAAATAACTAATAATTAGAAAAATACATAGAAAAGAAATTCCAAAGATCTGTCTCACAATGCTCATATTAATAAAATTAAGCAAAAATATCATATGTTGAAGTATCTATGGGAAAAACATGCACAATTATGTTGTGTCAGTGGAGTTGTGTGTTGGTCCATTCATTCTGGAAAGCAATTTGAACTTTCACCAAAAAGTTATTAAATTATGCATAGTCATTGAATCAGCTCTATCATTATTATGTTCAAATCCCAAAGAAATCAAAGGAAAAAAAGATTTATTTGTAAAATATTGAGATAGAACTATGTAGATATTGATAGCTGTGGATGTAGATAATACGGATATAGATTAGGTATAGATATAAAGACACAGTCTATGATTTTCCTGATTTTGTTGGTACAATACAGATACAGATTTATTTCTTCATCTATATCTATATATCTCTATTTTCACTCCACCTCTAAATATCCATTATCTATATATCATCTAATTATCTGTCTCCATGTATATGTATCTCACTTATATATTATGTCTCTTTTTGTGTCTCTGTCTCTTTCAAGTTCACGCCTGTGGTTTATATCACAGACTAGACTGACACTGTGGACTCTTGACTCCTGATTCACTGATCTTTCCAACACATCTAGCTGAAAGTCATTTTAAAAAGTTTTACTATAAGGTGAGAGTTTTTTTCAGTTTAGTCAATTGATCAAATCTCTTTACTTTGCTAAAATTAACTGAAAAGGTGTTGTCTCTCCCTGGTGCTTTAAAAAGTTAAGAACATCTCTATTGACCTGATCAATCAAAGACTTTAAATTAAATCTTAAAACTCTAATGAAATTAACAGTCCTCAAAAGCCACTCAATGAATGGAAGTGATTCTGCATAGGAAGTACATTAAATTTATTTGAGAAGCTTTGTTATTGCAACATAGTTTTAAATAAAATTTCAAACCAGTTCAGAAATCAGACATTCTAACACCTGGTACCTTAGTTATAGAAACTTTCATCAAAGCCCCTGAGAAGAATTAACATAAACTTGATCTTGGTCACTTACTCAACACTCCCTAATTAGAGGAAATTCCTTTCAATTATCAAGGACTAGAAGATTTGAACCTAGTCATATAGACCCCAGAAGTGTCCCTGAAACATGATTGGATGGTAGCAGTGTTTGCATCAAGAGCCAATGTGAAACTGTCAGCTGAAATAGTATGTTTTTTAAAGAACTATCAGAAAAGCTCTACCATGCCTAAGAGAAATTTCATGAAGCATAGAAAGGAGAGGAAAAAACCTCCAGTTAGTCAACAAACTGGCACCCACTACTGTGCCATGTAGGAGGATCAATAAACAGAGTGCTGGACATGGAGTCAAGAAAACCAGAATTCAAATCCAGTCTCAGATACTCAGATACTGTGACCCTGGTCAAGTCACCTAACCTCCATTTACCTTCATGTAGTAAAGAAGGAATGGCAAACCACTCTAATATATTGGCAAAGAACACCCCTTGGACAATTTTGTTGGACAAACTTGGACATGGCTGAACAATAACAAAAATGTGCCAGGTAGAGGATTAATTTTTAAATATATGAAGAAAGATAAATGTAAGATCAACAAAAACTTAAATTCTTGTCATATGTATGTTGTATCTAAGCTAGACCTCAATTTCAATGATTTCTGTATGGTTTTATGGGAGACTGGCTCATAGAATTGGGGGAGGAGTTATTTTATAAAAATCTTTATTGCTATATCATTTTAACAAATACACTTAGATAAAAGGTACTTTTCTAGGTGATGTATTGGCTTAAACTAATAATCCTAGGGAGATCATCAGTGGGGACCATTGAGATTTTGTTTTAGATAATACCTTTCCCCCACTCCCAAATCCTCAGGGCTATTGCTGAGGGGAGATATAGTTGTCTCCCTCCTGCTTTAGCTGACAAGTCTTACTGAAAGGTAGCAGAACAGCTTCAGAACCTGCAATAATCTGAGCTTCATCACAAAAGTGAAGAGTGATTATTTTGAAAGTATTGAACTTCTACACCATATATAGAATTAAAAATTCTCCAAGTTTTATCATTCAGAAAAATGAATTATCATATTTTAGGAGCAATAAAATCCATCTGACTGACAGAAATGTAACCTCCCCATCTCTCTCTCTTTCTCTCTGTGTTTCTGTTAAACACTAATATATATGTAGGTTTGTAGGTATGTATGTAAGTATGTATGTACATGTGTATAGAGAGAGCACTGTGCTTGAAGTCAAGAAGACTCAACTTCCTGAACTGCAATATACCCTCAGATAGCAGCTGTGTGATCCTGGGCAAATCATTCCACCTGCTTGCCTAAGTTACCTTATTTATAAAATGAGATGGAAAATAAAATGGGAAACCATTCTAGTATCTTTGCCCAGAAACCCTCAAATGGGGTTACAAAGAGTTGTACACAACTGAAATGATTGAAAAACAACAAAATGTCTGCATGTGTATAATGTGTATATGTATACAAACACATATATACACGTGTGTATCATATTTTAGGAGGAACATAATTCAAGTGATTGGTCAAAAGAACCATAAAGGTAGATCGCAGATATTCATCAGGATCACTGTGGATGAGAAAGTGAGGCTAGTGACCTTGAAAAGCCCTCCCTCATTCAAAGTCAACTGCAAATAATGTCATCATTTGCCTGATGCCATGGTCCTCTTCCAAAACAAAGGACAAACACAAGATGTACATGATCTTTTCCAGGGCAAGAGAACTGATCACATTTCTTAGTAAATGTACCCAAAAGTCATGAATCCTTGCTATTCCTTCAGTTTCTCATTCTGTCTCAGGTCTCAGAAGCTTATAATTAGGAGACAGTTTGTGAGTTTTGAGGAGAGATGTGAATGTTGACAAAGATTATCATTAACAAAAAATATTTAATTTTGAAAGAAATATCCCAAGCCACGTAGTCCAATATAGTTAGGAAACTTAGCTTCAGGGGAGCTGGGTGATTTTTTTAAGCTATACCACCAATGCAATATTCAGAGCACCCAAGGTGGCTATGAATATGCTAGTAAAGTTATGAATCACAAAATGTAACAGACTCTTCACATGGAAGACAGAACCAAAACATTTATTCAAATACCAGAAAGCCAAATCCCCAAAGCAGAAAACCAAATCCACCATAGCCACCAAGAAGTTGGTACACATCAGCAATACAGCAAACACCAACATTCCAAAGCCTTCCTTCTGTCAGGTCTTCAGAACAAAACAGGCCCATTTAAGCAAAATGCCCCTCACTCACTCATGCTAGCTGCTCAGCCTCCATGCTGCTTGCTCTTAGCCATTCTGGCTCTTTCTCTTGCTCCTTCCTGTGCCATCCTTCCTGCTCCACCCTTTCAGCACAGCTCCCCCCACCCCATGGGCTCCATGTGATTACATTTGGCCTATTAAGGAGCAGGGAAGATCTTCAAATTCCCATGACCATTACATATGGCCATATGGGTCAAAAGTAACATAGACAGAATTTGAAGTCAGATCCTCTAACTCCAGTGCCAATGTTCTTTGCACTGTATACAATATTTCCTCTGGGCATTCCCAAATGGTACTAAAAAAAGAAAATGTACATTTCTTTTCAGAAGGGAAGAATAATAGGAAGTCTAAAATGATGCCAAAGAAGGATGATATAGGGAGATATTGTAAACCTTTATTGAATGGTTAGTGATTTTGGTGCAAAAACTACAACAACAACAACAACAAAAAGAAAACTTTGCCTAAAGAAGCTAGACATTGAAAACAGGGAAACTTTTTCTGCTCTTTCCTTACAATAATATATCACAGCTTCATAAATTAAGGCAGGAACTGCCAGGAATTGACTGTATTTTTCCTTCGTTGGTTTTTTTAAGGGTTTGGTATGCTCTTTATATTGCAAAATGTCAGGAGATTTAAAAGAAAAGGGAGTACTTTTTGAAAGATATATCTCATAAAAACAGGCTAGTTTAGAAGATAAACTGTTGGATGTTTCTGCAGTCTTATTTCACATAAAACTGAAGGCATAAGGGTGAAAATAGGAGTAGAGAAATACAATTTAACAGATAAAAAGTTGCTAGAAGACAAATGCCCTTATTTCCTTTCCATGTGTAATTACTTTTCCATAGAGTAAAAAAGAACAATAGATGCCAAGGCATTTAGGTAGCTTAATGCTCTAGCCTTTTACTTTAATTTGAAGTTGAAATTGTGCCCTGAGAAGAGACAGGAAGAAAACATACATGTTTGCCAACATCTATATGAAGTGTGGACATTTGCAGAAAGACGAGTAAAATACAGGCATTAGTTTATAGATCTGACAAGTAAAAATTGTCACACATATTCCTTCAAACCAATAAAAAAATAGTATTAAAAG
This sequence comes from Pseudochirops cupreus, assembly GCA_028627135.1. Lineage (NCBI taxonomy): Eukaryota > Metazoa > Chordata > Mammalia > Diprotodontia > Pseudocheiridae > Pseudochirops > Pseudochirops cupreus. The sequence goes on from JAQQSU010008963.1 coordinate 10,182, forward strand.
TAGCATTGAAAATTATGGAAAATTTAGATTTTTAACAGATATCTAATTATGCCTCAAATACTCAGTAGCTATGTTACTGTATTAGTCTCTTAACCTATAAGGTTTTAAATTCTAAAACTTTGCAGTTTGTGCTTTGGACCAGTATAAAGGCAAGCAAAATAATACTTAACTCCTTGTTTCAGCTGTTCAAGTGTGTTTGATCCTTGCCTGTGATTATATCAAGTCTTTGTTACAAACAGAACCTGTGCAGCCAACAGTGGGAGAAACTTGTCAAAGACTGTAACAGGACAGACATAAGAGGAAGGGGTGGAAAGGGAAGGAGTTGATGAAATAAAAGTTTGAGCACAAACTGGAACCCAGCAGAACTGGGAGGAAGGATGTCTGTGGTGCCAGCACTCTGTCTGTTCTGTCTGTGTTGATGTTATTTTGTCAGACCTGTCTGCTGACAGAAGATGTTGCTGTTGTTATAGAAGCCTGGGACCCTACTGCTGGTTCTGAAGCCCTGTAAGAGCACTTTCCAGCTATCTGTTTATAGAAGTCCTGAAAGACGGTGTTACTCATGTTTCCAGAGGTCCTGGGACTTTACTGATGATCTGTGTTAATTTCTCAGAAAGAAGCCCTGTCTGTTGGTCTTTGTTGATTTCACAGGCAGAATGTGAATTGATGATAGTGTCAGCAATGCGTGTGAATATTGTTGTAACTCTGCTAAGCCTGATCTGGGGAGCTGGACAAGGAGTTGGACCAAGAGCTGGGAGCTGCCTACCTGTGAATCCAGGTGACAGTTGGGTACATTCAGGCAAGTGCTGGGATCATGGAAGAGAAACCATGGAGTTTGGGAGTCAGCCTCCAGTCAAGATGAAAGGACTTCTATCTGAATACTTAATGTTGACTGACAAGATTAAGACTGTGACCTAGGGGTGAGAGGACTTTGTACTTTGTAATCCTTAAGGATGATTGCTTCTTAACAATAATTAGTTAAGAATGATTGGAAGCCAGTCTCCAATCAAGATGAAAGAAGACTTTAGATGGGTACTTTATATTGACTGATTCACATTGTGACTGACTGATATCTTTTGTTTAAGAATATGTGGTCACTTTAGTAATAAGTTGTTATATTACATTGCTGTGGATGTTGTACTTTGGTTTCAGTGAACATTTTGCTTTAACTTACTGTTGAGTAGAGAATTCACTACACTATGCAATCGGAACCTTAAAGCTATTCACAGCAACAGTCCTCAGGAGAATTGCTCATGCTTGATTTTACAATCAGATAATCTCAGAATTTAATTCCCATTCTAGCATTTCATTATTTAATGAAAATCTGTGATATCAGATGAGTGAAAACTACTAGATTAAATAATAAGTAACTCAATAACGAAATGAAAAACAATACATTTTGGAAAAGAGAGAAAACATAAAAAGGCATATTCTATCTGATTTTAAATGATTTTATATGTTTCTGTTGATTCTAATTATGATCAATTCTGGTTTTCAATGACATTGTTTTTATCAGACCAAGCCCTGGAAAATTTCAGAGTCTCCAGAAAGAGAAATGTAATCACTAAAAGAGCTGACCTAAAGAAAACGTTTGTATAAAACAACATAAAAATGTCTACATCATTAGTTAAATTTAAATTCAGTTAAATTTAAGTTTGTTCATTACTAATCTATATGCATAAATGTACATTTATACAATCCCTACCACATACACACAATATTCTAAATATACCTCTGTGTGTGTGTGTCTGTGTGTCTGTGTGTCTCATGGGACAATTGAATAACAAATTATATCTAGAATAACAGCAGTAGGGAAATAACCTCCAATAAATCTAACTTTCTCCAAGGAACAAAAGTCTTTCTTCATTTTAATGTTCTACCAGAGTGCTATATATATATGTGAGGGAAGGTCTATGATATTCTCCACAGAAATAAAAATTAGCATTACACACAGCAGTAGAGAGATATATGGTGATTGTGACTAGGATATAACATAAACAGGGATCTTCAATGTAGAACACATACAAAGGCTGTCATGAGGTACAGATATAATCAAAAAGAAGATAAATTCTCTATGTAGTGAAGATGAAAAATAATAATAATATGTCAAGAATATCACACTAATAAACTTGAAACATCAGAAGACAGTAAAAAAGATCCCTAACACATTGGGTAGTCCATGGGAAGGCAAAGCGTAACAGGTTGGGGAGGAGAAGGAATGAGTACTTCAAGATTTTCTTTTAGTGCGGCCCTAAGCTAAGAATTATTTAAAATATATTTCATTTTAAAAATATTTTCCAATTACATGCAAAACAATTTTAACAAATTTTTGCTTTTAAATCTGGGGTTCCACATTTTCTTCTTCTATCTCCCCAAGCCCAATTGAGAAGGCAAGCAATTTGATATCAGTTATACATAGTAATCAGGCAAATAGTGTTTCCATATTAACCATGTTGCAAAAGAAAACAGACAAAAAATAAAATAAGAAAAATAAAGCAATTTTAAATAGGAGTATAGTCAAGGAAAGTAATGAAGATCTCTTAAATAGTATTAATTATAAATATTCTTAATACTCATTATGACATTTGTGATAATAACTATTGCATGAGCACTACAAGTATTATGAAGTTG